>BQNB010004889.1:0-51701 GCA_026074375.1 Tanacetum coccineum
CCCTAAACTACTTAATAACTTTAAAATAAACGACGTGGGTCATAAACGTAATGCTGACCTTTACTATATATTTTTGAAAAAAAGTTTCAGAACATACCCTAAACTAACTAATAACTTTAAAATAGACCCCAAAGGTCAAAGACGTGCAATTCTATGAAAGTTTAAGTTATATAATTAACCTTATACTTTTTGCTATTTATGATTATTTTATATAACAAACTCTTCCACAAATATCTAATAGATATCCGTCGACTTCTTTGATAAAAAAATATACCGACGACTACGCCTCTGAATTACGAACAAAACAAGCCCAATATTAATGCTTTTGAGATGCGTACGTGTTTGTAAAAAACGTCGACGATTAATATACATTTAAAAAATATATTTCAAAACACACCCTTAACCTAACTATTAACTTTAAAAACTATCCTAAAGTTTATGAAAGCTAAATATGTAGAAGTGTATGTAGTTTAAAAGCTAATGGTAGACAAATCTATGGAAGTTTACTTCTTACAAAAAAATTACTGGCTACACAATTATGATAATGCATCTTCGAAAAATAAACAAAAATAGTGTCACCGCAACGCGCGGGCCGAAACAACTACCAAAATATATATTCGACAACCAAAGACAAATAAGCTCGCCGCAACGCGCGTGGCAATAAATTTCAATTGTACAAACACATAAAATTACATTTATATACAGTCTGGAAAATGCATATAAAAAATATTTATTCGAGAAAAATAGTAAACTGAATGAAAAAAAATGATAGTAATTCTCTATTCAACAGTTCAAGTATTATACAAATTTAAGCAAAACAAGAGGCTTTTCGTACCAAATTTATGCAATATAAAGTTAACTAAAAAAAAGGCTAAAACTTTCGAATGAAGCTTCACTTTTTATGTAATCAATTAGCAAAAAAATAAGCCCTATCACAACGCTCGAGCTATCATGCTTGTTGATATTATAATTCACCATAAACACAACCGATTAGAACATTTATCCGGCTTTAAGTAAGCGTGTACAAAACTACAAATTACAAAACTAGGATTTCAATATTTTGGGTGCCCCTCCAAATATTTGGGCCTTGTGTCATGGCCCAAGTTGCCCTTCTCACATCCGGACCTGTATCTCAGTATGAAATAGGGGTGAGAAAAAAACCAAAAACCGAAACCGAACCGAACCGAAAACAACCGAATCGAACTAATAACCGAACCGAATTTGCCAAAACCGAACCGAACCGAACTACGAATTCGGTTCCCGGGTTGGATATGGGTTTAACAGTCTAAACCGAAAACCGAATTCATATATATATATATATATATATATATATATATATATATATATATATATATATATATATATATATATATATTTATAAAAAATAATTAAAAATTTTATATATTAAGAAAATTATATTATATATATAATCTATATATATTATAATGGTTCTCGGATTGGATATGGGTTTGACAGTCTAAACCGAAAACCGAACCGAAACCGAATTTATATAAATATATATATTTATATTTTATATATTTATATATATAAAAAGATCAATAAAATTTTATCCTAATATTGAAAAACATTTTTTATGTTTGAAATAATTTTTTTGCTAAATATATTTGTATATTTTTCTTTTTTTTAATAAATTGTGTAATTCGGGTAAACCCGAAAACCGAACCGAACCGAACCGAACTAGGATTCAACCAAACCGAACCGAAAACCGAATTTGAATTCAGTTTGGGTCAGTATATGGGTTGACATTAAAAAAACTTTTAACCGAACTAACCGAACCGAACAAACCGAATAACCCGATAACCGAACCGATCAACACCCCTAGTATGAAAGCATCGATACATTATATATATCGAGTTAAAAGGAATTATCTAGAAGTGAGTTTGAGCCCAAATATACTAAAGCAATAAAAATATATCGACTAACAATATTGACACCTAAAAATTCTAGTGACTCTACCTAAGTGTGCCGTGTGCCTTGTAGATACGATGCATTAGTCACTTCTTGGATTAGTTGCCCGGTGACGACTTGTTGGGATTTAATCTACACCTGCAAATAAGGGCAATATATAGAAGTCAATAGCCATTATATGGATGGAATTTGCCTAGAAAATTGATTTAATTAGCATGGTGAACTCTTGGTCTCGTCCATGGTCTCGTTTATCTCTAGGCATGGTCATAGGTGCGTAGTTTTTTGACAAAGGGATATGTTAATTTTCTAAATAAGAGAGGTCCCCCTAAAGTTATACAAAGATACAAGAATCTTGATCAAGCGACTTTCATTAGCGAAGTAGCCAAATAGCCATAAACTAAAAGTCTTGAGAAAATCAAAAGACGCTCTAATTTTCTTCTGCACTTTTTTTTCTTTTCATTCATCGTAATGTTTAAAGATTTTGGTAAATGTCAATCATACCATGGTTGTTAAGATCTTAATCTTATGATCTTACGATTTTACGATACTGCAAAGCAAAAACGATCCGGATCCTACATAGGATCTTTGTATGCTTAGCTTATGGATTATTAAGAGATCCGATCTTGACATAGGTTTTTAAACGATCTCACCCGACTCGATAAGATCTTACTTTTCTCGAACCAGAAACTAAAGAACTACAAATTTATGGGTTGTGTTTCGTAGAATTTAAAAAACAAATGTTAATCTTATTAAACATTTCATAATCATAGTTTCTTCTTAAATGTCTTCTGATGTCTAATTAATGTATGAATTATCATCTTTGATTTTCTTATGAACTGGCTTTGGATTAAACCTTGTTGGCTTCGTGAATTATCTTATTATTCTTTGTGTTTGGTAAAGATTGAAAGTCTTATGTATGATTTCCCATCATTTATGTATTTTGCTTCTAAGGAGTGTTTGGCTTGACAGAAATTCTTAAGATTAGAACACAATGCTTTCTTCGTAAGCCCTAGGATAATCTAGTACTAGCATAAGACCTAGAAATAAAGAAGAAAAACAGGAATATATCTGCGTTTAGACCACTACTAGGAAAAATAGAAATTTTGAATTTTGACTACTGCAGCTGGTTCCTTCTGCAGCAAAGTTGGTCCCTTGAGGGACAAAGGAACCGGCGATGCCGGTTCCACAAAGAGCATTTGCTCATTTTTGGGTGATCATTTTGTTGGGATTTTAGATCTAATTGACAGTTAAACATATCATGAGTACGCAACGGAAAGATCAAACACGTATAGAACTTATAATTAACAAGGGATTGAAGATATATACCTTTAACAAGAAACGTTAGACTTCTTGTAGCAATAAACGTTACGCCGTCTTCAATATACGCGTGTGTATAATACCACGCGAACCACTAAGATCAAAAGTATGATCTCTCTAAGTTTCCACACATAATACGTTCTTAGCAAACAATGTGTATGCTAGTACTAATAGTGTTTAACCAAACGATCTCTTCATCTTTGATTCAATTAACACACGAAACACCTTCTTGAGATTAAATAACAAAACAAAAACCCTAAAGGTTGTTTGTTTTATCACACGACAAGGAGGAGGAGGGAAAACTAAAACCCTTATGGGGTTGTAAGTCTGGTCGAACACAAGAGGGCACAAGGAAGAGGTTTAGGGTTTTTGGTTTCAAGATTTTTATTTACAAAACACCCTAAGGCCTCCTTTTATAGCCCTTGTGATCTTGGTGAGAAAGAAATCAATCTCCTTCCATATGGAAGGAGATATTCGGCCGGTTAGGAAAGAGGGGACAAACTAAATCCTTTCATTTTTTTTCCCGATTATGCATATCAGTCCTTTAACTATTAACGACTAATATTTATTCTTGTTAAACCTTTAACTATCGTTTGTTTAAACATTAATTAATATATTACATTAATATATTAAATACATTGTTCTACATATTAACATGTGCATCCCTTTAGGCTCGAATAATTCCCGGACATATATAATTTATATTTGTTCATATTCCAACAGCTCCCACTTGGACATGTATAAATTATATAATAACATTGGTAAGCGTCTAGCAACACGCCAATGCTCCCAGAATCATCCGAGTGTGGTTTCTCAAAACACGGAAAAAATGATATATGAATTTACAATCCCTTTGTTTCCGATACCGTGTTAAAAATGGATATGGATCGTCATTCCATTATTTAACGATTCTGTTTCTCGTATTTGTAACTAATCAAGATTACCGAAAATCAATGAGATATATCTTTATGAGTTTTTGGGTACGGCCATACACACATCTAATTAATTCTATAAGGGGCCTAGTGGCATCATTCTTCAACTTTTGAAGGAACAAATTCTATATTAACTACAAGTGCCTAGTCATCATGTTTCAAAATCACTTCTGAAATAGACCTTATTAGTTATCCATATTTTAGGATAACTTAAACTAGATCAAGAAGGATTATCCACATATGCAAGACCTACTTGCATCTCAAGTCTAAGGATTTTGTAAATGAAATCACTTACAAGGTTTACTTGATGACGACAATCCATAAAGTAATATCCTTGTATTGGGGAAATCCAATATTCATCTTATGAATATCATCTGAATTTGGTGGATACGTCCTTAATATCAACAATATCACCAATCACTCATAATTGTCTTAAATTAACAATATTTCCATATTGTTAATTGACAACGAATTAATTTAGAATAATAACTATTATTATTCACGGATTTAAACATGCAAATATAGGATACAATTTAAGATAAAAATAACAAAAATACCAAGTATCATTATCATAAAATAAGTTGTTCAAACATCCCTTATCTAAATACTAAACACAGATCTACATGAAACTACTAGCTAAATGAAGTCCCATGCTCCTAGAATGTTGAGTAAGCTTTCCTTTAGGTAAAGCCTTCGTAAAAAGATATGCTAGATTGTTATCTGTATGAACTTTAAAAAGGTTACTTCTATGATAGTGTCTGGCGCCCATCAGAACCCCCCGGTTCGTTGGCGAAAAGAAGTGCAGCTGAATTGTCGCAAAACATCTTAATTGGTTCGTTTATTGTTAGTACTATACCAAGCCCTGAAATAAACTTCCTAATCCAAACAGCTTCCATCTCTGCTTCTAAAGCAGCTATGTAATTCAACTTATGTAGTTGGCTTTACAGTAGTACTTTACTTGGAGCTTTTCTAGTCTACTATGCTTCCGTTCAAAATGAAACGTATCCTATAAGATATATTGATCTCAAATCTAGCATTGCAATAGCAATCGACTCGAAGTTCAGCTTCCGGATTTCCACCATAAACCAAGAACATATCTTTAATATTTCTTAAATACTTAAGAATATTTTTCATAGCAGTCTAGTGACTTTCACCAGGATTTTGTTGAAACCGGCTTGTTACATTTTGCGCGAACGCAACATCAGGTCTAGTGCATCTTACTGCATACATAATGGAACCTACAACCAAAGCATAAGGTACATTTTGCATACGCTTTACCTCTTTAGGTGTTGAAGTACCTTGTGTTTTGTTCAAGTCAAGTATTTCTTGCATGGGGATATGACCATGTTTGGAATTATCCATTTTATATCTTTTTAAGATCTTATCCATGTAAGCATTTTGACCAAGTCCAATCAATCGCTTTGACCTATCTTTGTAGATTGAATCGAGGTCGTTTGTGGAACAATGCTTGAATAATCAAGATTTTGATTGGTTTTCTAATTCTACGGGAAAAACAAGTAAGGCAAGCAAAAAAACAAAAAACTTAAACCAAAAACAAAATTAAAAACGTTAACGGAATGTAAAATGGCGACTCTAAAATTTAAAACATGAAATTTTAACCCTACACATGCAAATTTAATTTTTACAAGTCTTATATGATCAAAGAAAATTTTGAAAAAAAAGAATTTTATTTTTTTATCTTTTATATTTTTTATTATGAATTAAAAACTGATTTAATCTAAAAAATTAATTAAAAATACTAAATTAAATGGGAAAATTCTGAAAAATTTATGAAAAGTCCTTTGAACAGTTTAGAACTTAAGAAAAATATAAACTGGAAATAAGCTAAAAGGATAAGCTGCTAAATAAGCTTTAATAAGCTGGAAAGCAAAACTGAAATTAAAGGATAAAACAATAAAAGAAAGAAACTATGACAGAAAAGACCCAAGGGCGAGTTGGTGTTGAGGTGTGTGTTAAATATGCTTGGTATGTAAAGGGGAGGTCACAGGTTCGACCCCTGTGACCTCTCTTTTTTATAAAACATTTTTTTTCTTTTCAAAAACTTATAAAATAAGCTAAAACAACAAACTTTACAAAAGAAACTTTTTTTTCAAATCTTAAAAATAAGCCGATAATCAGCTAAAAGAAAAGTGACAGAATGCTTATTTAAGCCTAAGTGCATTTGCACTTAACTGTTTAGGCTTTTTAGGGCTTAATAAGCTAATGCAAAGCAAATAAGCCAAAGGTAGGCTTACACCTAGACCTAATAAACACCTATGAATGAAAATAAGCAAACAAGACAAGCTGATAAGCACTTAAAAAGCAAATAAGACAATAGGCACTTTAAAAGATAAACAACTTCATCCTGAATTTTCTTCAAAATCATGTCCCGCACCACTAACATCTGAGTTTAAGAGATTCCTCAAAGAACTCAGCATACTCCGCAACAACGTATTTGTTTTCATCAGAGTGGAATTAAAAATAGTAACCATCGTTTCCTTAGGGTAACCTATAAAGATACAATTAACAATATTTGTTGAGAGTTTGTTAGGCGATCCCGCTATCCACAAGCGCCTCACACTCCCCAAACCTTTTAAGTAAGAAAGATTAGGAACTTTTCCATAACTATAGTTCAAATGGAGTCCGTTATCTAACCTCTTGTTTGAACCATATTGAGAATGCGTGTATGCAGACATCTATAGCAAAAATCCTAAAGTTATAACGTACAGAGTAGTAAGATCATCATAGATCGAACCATGTCATACAAAGTTTGATTATCTCCTTCAACATGCCCATAGTGTTGTGGTGTGTATAGAGGAGTAGCTGCTGACAATCCACAATATTTAAGATATTCTTTAAACTCATAGCATATGTATTACCACCTTCGCTCAGATCAAAGAGCCTTGATTGTCTTACCGAGTTGATTTTCCCACTTCATTCATAAACACATTGACCGGTTCATAAGACCTCAGTTTATGTTTATAAGATATAAACATAACCATAGATGCCAATAATCATGCCGAGAAAGTAATAGAAAAATAGCTAGTATCTTGTCTTGACACAGTCAAAGTAGCCACACACATCATATGTGATATTCCAAGAAGATGCAGTTTCCTTCGGGGACGATGTGGAAATGATTTCTAGTCACTTGCCAGATAAACAAATTCACATTGATTAAATGACTCATCATCTGTTATGATTTTTAAAATGCCCTTCAGTGTAGAAGCTTATAATAAACGTTTTCTAACTTATAAATGAAAGCAAGACGGCAGTGCCATCGATACTAGATACTAAATTATGTTTTGGCCTTTAAGTCTAACTAGAAAAATAGAATATAACATTTGGTACCAGCGTTATGCATATCATTACAAAATTTCCCATTTGGTGCGGAATATCATTAAAATAAATGAACATTATCTTAGATAACAGAAATACCAAATCTATAAATAACGCTCATTGTGACAAACCTTGTAACCAAACAGTGTAACGAAAACCCCTCTAATGTAAGAAGGGGAATAAATACAATTGTCTAAACAAAACACCATGCCCATTAAGCAAACCCAAGTCAAAACTTCCAATAGCTTCTACTTGTTTTCCAGCTTTCTTACTCCTCAATGACCATGTGTTAGTGATACAAATTATGAGTACCACCAAACAACTAGTTGTCCATACATCCCATGATTAGTATGAAAAAGAAAAAAAATTACTATTATGAATACATACTATAAGAGACAGGCAGAGTCCAACTTGCATCTTCTCTAATCTACTCATCAAGGTAAGTCAGGACAATACAGCTTAACACTGACCAACCTACTTTTAGTGGTGGTAGGTTTTTGGTCATCTTACAGGGTACTCTTTAGCAGAAGGGTTTAGGGTTTGTTAGGCTTAAGGTTATAAACGTTGTTTTATATCCTTTCCCATGCCATTAGTCTTTATTACCCGTATCTTAACTATATGGCGATTTTCTTATTGGATTTTCTAGATTTTTACCAGATACCTTTAATCATCATTACTTTGTGTTTTAGCCTTTTAGAGGAAAACCATTTATCCTTACACCAATGAGCAATAGCATGTGTTCCACCCACTGACTTTCCCCATTTTAGAGCATATTGTAATTTCTTACAAAACCAGAAAAATCTTTAGTAAGGGCATTTAAAAGAGATAAAGACCTACTAAAATTTCCTGTGTTAGCACATAACCAAGACGTTCGAGATTGATCGTAATATCCTTTCATCAGGATGACCATATCATCACCTGGATGACATATGCAGCAACTGGTATAAGATTGACCCTCTAGTATGAGTTGAGTAACCTTCACCCTTCAGATGATTTTGTGTATTTTTTTCTTGGATCTCCTTTTACTTTGATGTTCCTCAATAAGATGTGAAATTTTAGTCCATGCATTGTCACTCATGAATACGAATTTCACATTTTTATCCTCTTATAGATGACAATAAAAAAAAACAAATGTAAATACGACAAGGACATGTTCATTTGGTTATTTCTCCTATTATTAGCAGACTTGAGTACTTGACTTATTCAAGAAAAGACATTTGTATTTCCTTTTTTCTAAGGCTAAACAATGGTTTCACAAAACACCTTGCTATACTATATGCAAGCTACAATATACTATTAAGTATTGACCAACAAGTACTCAACATTTTCTTTCATTAAAACGACTCGAATACTAAAACTGCTTTGCTATCCAACAAGTTTAGACTTGTTATTTACAGCCAAGGATTATGTCGCAACAAGAAAACTCCCTTCAAATTTTTACAAATAAAACTTTTAACATTTAATATTTCAAAAGATGTTTAAATTGGCAGAAACTTTTAACCCTCGCACCCTTTTTAGTACCGACTGACCTCCCTCAACGATCCATCCCGTTTAAACAATTACATACATAGTCTTGATGAAAATAATATAGTGAAGTAAAGAATGACGGTGTACTATACCATTCATTACTATCTTGTCCCAGACATTCGAATAAGCCTAACAACTTCCGATTGAATACTTAAAGTCCACGTTTGAAAACTTGGGGGTTGGGAAACCAAAGAAAATAAAGAACAAGGTTTTTAAGAGGCAATGATAACCCAGACTGGTCTCTTTAGTCACGAATAGCAGTGACCTATTTTGTAAACACTGCAAGTAATAGTTTCATGGGAAAAGAGTAATAACCAGATTAATCTATCTGTACATGTCACATACTTTATTATGTTTATATTCAGCCCATGGCTCATGTGTATAGTCAAAAGGTGATTTTATAAAAAGGAAAAATGATGATGCTAATGCTCAGGTCATGTCACCAGACCTTATTAAGAACCCATGGATGTGGCCTAAAAAATCTTGTTGTAATCAAAGGTAGAGTGTGTGTAAACAATTCTAAAACTTTCTTTAACATATCCAAGAACTAAAAATGACTAGTTATCTTTTTCTCAAATATTCCCAAATGCAATTAATGTTAGGGATGAAAATCAAAATAGTAGGTTCAAGTTCACAACTGAAATTAATGGTAGCATAATCGAAATTTGGGGTTCATTGTACCCACACAATTACAGTTATCAATGCTAATTCAAAGAACCTTATGATACTAACATAAACTTGAAAAGTAAAAATTGCCCTAATTAACTATATTCATTCAATCAAACTCAATGAATCAAGAACCCCAACATTAAATTAAAAGGTTAATTTAAACTAATTACCACAAATTATAACTAAAATAGTGAATGGTGCATTATATACAATACTTCTTCTGCTAGCTATCCCCCGAAACTCTATAGCATCTCACAAACTTCAACAAAAAGAAACCTTGGGTGGAGTCACTGCTGCTCAAACTATCTCCACACTATCAAGACCCAAATAATATTATACATAAGGCCGCCAAAAAAAATCACTCATTGCTACATGGTCAATAACTGTATATGGTAAAGTAGTGTTTTGGAAATGGGTACCCATCTAAAATGCATGTATATCCATCCTCATTTTTTTATTTTTTAAAACTTTTTCTTTTTATTTTTAAAATTTTTTATTATAAAAGTTTTACAAATCAAAAGTAATAAAACAAAAAAAACAGAGCAAAAAAACAATTGATAATTTTATTGTCCTGTTATAAAGTGACTAAAACTGCCGAAGAAAAGTACAAAACATAAAATATAAAGTTTGACAAGCCAACAGTAATAATAGAGAAAAAGACACGGAACAAAAAGTCATAGAAAAGTGTCTTGTCCGTCAATACAACTAGGGGTGTGAATCAAATTCTAATTTTCAAATAAGAATAGTTTAATCCACAACTGGCCCTGTAAGCAAAAAGGTTTAGTTAGGTTCAAGAAAAAACATGAGTTGTACATTGATATTCTTCTTTTATGAACGAGTTGTCTCTTGGTTCTTATACATTTACTCATTTATTTACTAATACATTTTTACAACCAAATCCAAAACATTATGTCTTAAATTGTTTAACTTCAAGTTTTATATAAACATAGGCATAATAATAACTGATACAAGCATGAGTGTAAATAAAAAGAGCTATTTGTGAGTTAGTCTTAAACTCATTTAGTTAAGAGGACGACCCTTAACATAAATGTCCAAATTTATTGAGTTACTCATTTCACTGAATTTAAGATTTAGCCTCCTTCCCTTTAAATGACACAAGTAAATTTCACCCTTAATTTAAGTGTCTAAATTCGTTGGGTAGCAACTAAGTTATGTTGAGCTAGACAGGGCTCGAGCTCGACTTGAAGACATTCTGCATAACTCGATCTCCATGTCTTTTCATGACGGCAACTCGACCTCCGCTTTTAGACATTATGCAAAACTTGACTATTACAACAAAAGTACCTACTGCCACAAGAATTACACCTCTTACAAAGATATATGGTATTTTTGAACATTTCGATGGGAGACACAAGAACCTTAAGTAAAAAAACTCTTGTTGTGAAAAAAATGACAAATATTTCTTAAACCAACACAAAGACAAGCTATATGATATTTGTCTTTAGGGTCTTGTTATCTTCCCCCTCATTTGTTTTCTTTTTAGTTAACAACCTATTTACATCACCTTATTGTTTATTAGAAATAGTAAAAAGTTGAGTTAGTATTAAACCTTTTAAATATTTCTTTTAAATTGGTAGTAAAAATATTGATGACGTATAGGGAGGATCACACCCTATAACTTAGTCAAACGAAACATAAGATGATAACGCCCAAAACCAAGAAAGGATACCGCTACACAGTCAGTACGACGACGTAAGGATTATACGGGGTATCCATAACGGCCGTCCATATCTATCTTATGGAATACTCTTCCGCTGCTAAACCAACTGACCGGACTCCAAGTCACGAATCACATGAACTGCCCAAACAGGGAACGACAGATACGCTAGCAAGGAGTGCAGGCCAAGCTTTCCCTAAATGGCATAGAACCGGTTACCTGTGATAGTACGATTGGAGAGTACAAAGCACAAGTGAAATAGTAACAACAAGAATGCTGGACTGATAAGAGAGCGACATCACAAACAGGCTACTACCCAGCAGATAATAGCAAGCCCTTGCATACGTCATCCCTGGATGACGACAAGGGGGACTCACTATAAATACCAAGCTCTTTGGTATCACAAGGCAGGTTCTTTCACATACATACATTACTACTCTCACTCGATCTCGATCTTATACCACCCATATCAATATTAATTCTCATGCCTGAGGTTGATCGTGGGGTCCCCTCCCACGATGAGACTAACGGTATTCTTATCTTAGCAGGCTGCAAGCTCAAGATATTACTCAATCAATCCTAAATTTATCCCATTAAGTAACGACACATCCTTTTTACTTAACCTAAAGTGATACTGCTCTATTTCTGTATCATCAAATATTGTTATAAATATTAAGCGCTTTCATTTTGACTCTTATATCAAATAAAAAGTTTTGATTCTACAAACATTCATCTACATAAGTTGTAGGTAAAATCATAGATAAATATCTATAAATAAATTACCCACATAAGCTTACTCTAATAATTTTAAAAGAAATAAATTATAAGTAAGCATATGATTATATATTTACCCATAAATTACACACAATATTACCGATAACAAAATTCCCATGAAAATAACATTGTGGGTATATTCATGAGTATATTTGTAACCACAAATTGACTATAAGAGATTATTCACATCAAAATACCCATATAAATAATAAGATGGGTGAACGCATGGGTATATATTTCACCCTCAAAACACCCACGTAAACTCGCCCACAAATTAAAAGAATTGTACGTTTCGTAGGTAAATAAAATTTACCCACTAAATTACACACATATATACCCATGATAAATCATGATGTGGGTAATTCGCGGGGAATATTTTGGCGCAAATTATTTACCCACATATTTCACACCAATTATATTTTTGTGGCTATTTTGGTGGGTAAATTTATGAGAAATTTGAGGGAAAATAAGATCTACTTTTTAAGTCACTAATCATGGGTAATGAGTGGGTATTAGGTGGGTAAATGCCCTCAAAATGATGGGTGTGGGTAATTATCATGGGTATTCCATCAGATTCTTGTAGTGATTGTTCATATGTAACACCCTCAAAATAGGTCGCATCGGAATATGGGTTTAGGAGCGTTACTTCATAGATCAATAACACAAGATAATATAAGACCGACCAAAAAGTCGTTTAAAACTGATACATTGGATTTAGCAAAGTGTTTGATACAAAAGCCCGAAGCTTTACCTGTTCAAAATACAAAATATAAGATTCTAGTTCATAAAAATTTATCCTAAAATATAATGCAACCAAATCGTTAGCATGTGACATCCAAAATATATAAGCACCAATGTATCCTTTGCACTTCATGCCTTATTGACCTCCTGAAAAACATTGCTTTAAAACGTCAACGTATTGTTGAGTGAATTCATAGGTTTGTAAATGTATAATGTAGGACCGCAAGATTTCCCCATGATAATGCAACAGATACAAACATCATAAAATGTAATTACGTTTTCCTAAGCTCATGACACTGAAGCTTGACATGTATGAAATGTAATATAAATTGCCAACATTGCCCGTGATGATGTTCTAACCCGCAACATCCTATGTCCGACATGGTATACGTTCGTTTGTCCAGTGATAGCTAATCACCCGAACGGAGATGTCAATCCCAAATAGATCTATTTATAACACTCGCGCCCACAACAATAATTGACAGTTCATGATAATGGGCTCAGAGGGTTATCGCTACTTAGGCAAACACGTAATTGTAATGTGAAATGTCCACTCGCGTCCAATTGTAAAACATGCATATGTTTCTCACCCCAAAACATGTAAATCATTAAAATGTAAAACGTGGGGATATGAACTCACCTTGAGTGAATTGAACAATCAACAATGTATATCACAACAGATAATGCGTCACGATAATGACCGAATGCAACCTAATCAAGTATAGGTCGTATAAGTACTAAGCACTTTGATTAACTAACACCATATATAATTCTATATAGCTACATCACCATCTAATTGCATTTGTGAAATTGTATTTATAAAGTTAAAACGTTTATAAATATTTCATTAGTAAAAATGACGTAACTTTATCGTTTTAAGCCCGTTTCTTACATTTCTTATGTCCACACTTTTGTATTAAGACGAGTTATCAAAATATTACATTTTCATATTTTTAACCCCTGGTGAACAGTGGTTTTTACTGTTCATATACTTTTATAAACTTATTTTTATAAAATTAGTCGTCGTAAACTCTTAAATGTCGTATTTTATTCGTTTGAACTCCGTTTTTAGTTATTCCTTCAAGTACGTCTTCGTAATTAAAAGTTCGATCTATTTAATGATGTTTTCAAAATAACCATGTCTAAGATGAACAATAACTTTTATAAAAGTATAACTCCTTCGTTAATGATCCAAAAATTATGATTCTTAATGTTTTGGAATTCTAAAAATATGTAATATCTGAGAAAAATATCCATTTTTATATATCAGAAGCCAAACTTAAAGAGTTTTTATAAAATTTCTTTTATAAACGCGTTTATTATCGCGTAACTTGTAAATTACGTATTTCCTTCGTTATAAATCGGTTTTTCAAGTTTCTTACCTTTTTGGAATCCCTATGAGATGTAGTATTTTATAAAAATATAAAATGGATGCCTTAAAATTCAAATTTTAACAGCCCACTTTTATCAATTTCTCAAAATGTGTTTAAAAGTTATTTTTATAACTTTTTAGTTTACCCACTTTATTACAAGTCCATCACAACCCTTAATATCACATGTATTACACACCTAGGGTCCTTAGTCCATGATTAGTCCAAAGATTATCCAATAATCACAAGATCTATAAGTTTACATACTCATTTGTTCATGAACTTTTATATATACACTTTTTAGGTATTTTGTTTATTTATACTTTTTATACATAAACCACACATGAAAAATACTTATACATCTATTATAATATGATATTAACATCCATATGTCATATGTAAAAGTGTACCAAATCATAAACAAGTGTAAAAATCCATTTTTACAAGTAAATAAGTCCTTAAATGGTGATTAACTACATAAACATCATATATGCATAAAATCACAAATGTAAAGAGATTAAGGTTTTTAGGTAACCTTAATATGAAGTATGGTGATGAACAACAAGATCTAAACAATTGTTTAGCAAATAAACCCTAGCTTTCAACACCTTGAAAACCCTAATTTCACCAAAACCCTAATCTTGAACCTTCTTGCTTTAACACTTGTAAACCTTAAACCAAACCTTCTAAACACCTTAGGCTATCTTAGATATGATGCAGGAACACTTAGAAGTGTGGTAAATAAAATTTGTACGGATGGTTTATGGTAATGATTTTGAGCCGTAGCATAGGAGGGTGAAAAAGAGAGGATTTTATGTTGTTTTCACTTTAGAAATGAGATGTATGTGTTACTTCCACTAGCTAAGGCATTATATACTTCAAGACTTAGTCTAAGAACATCAAGAGGATTTCTAGGATAGTTGGTCATGTACTATTTGGGCTAGTAAGAAAAATATCTCTTGGTTCCCTAAGATGAGTATCATCCCATGAATTCTAGGAATGTGATTAAACTTAGATAATATCTTTGTATCTTTCACATTGTATCCGGCCATATATGTATATATGTGATGATATTTTGTAAATTTTGAGTATTGGGTATAATTGTGGGTATTTGTTGAAGCGTAGAAAAGTTTTGGTGGTTTCGGGTATGCCTAAACGTATTTTATCGCAAAACGTAAACACTTTACGTAACCAAATAAAATAAAACGAACAAAGTTAATAATTATCCTCAAAACAATTACCTAACACTTGGTTGATGTAAACATTTAATTGATTGATGCCCGTTTACATTGAATGATAATTTTTAGCTTACGCGATTTAACTTAACGATTACGATTTAAAAGCAAACACGTACAATACTAAAAATAAATAGTGAATTTATTAACGTCGTACAATGAGCCTAAAACATGGGGTGTTATAGTCTCCTCCTGTTAAAAGAATTTCGTCCTGAAATTCAGTTTGAGTTGCCTTCCGGAATGGTGTTAATGAAGAGGTGTGTGTGAGATTTTTTTTATAGGTAAACAGTAACCCCAACGGTCGTGAACAGTGTTCCAGCGGCTATGAACAGTAACCCTAACGGTTACTTCCTCCTTTTAAATACCTAATTTTTACCCTCCATTTCTCCATACAACACTTAATCTTTCACTTACAATTCTCTTATCCAAACCTCTCAAAATGTTGCATATCATCACACTCTTGGCGATGGCGAGCGTGGTAGCACTCTGCATTTTTCTTGCCTACGTCCCATACAAAGAAGAATTTTAGTATCTGGCCTTTATTCTAGCGATTCTCGAGCCCCTCATCGTTCTTGCTATCGACGTGGATCTCTTTTGGAAGGAATAGATATTATTGCTAAGGAGGGTTGTAATAAAACTTGTATTTCCTTTATGTCCTTATGTAATCTTATTTCTAAGATAATAAACGCGTGTTGTGGAAACAAATCTATTTGTTATTTTTATTTATGTCTTTCGAATATTTTGTTACCATGCTTAGTAACTCGTTTGCATTCCCCTTCTAAATTGCTTTATCTTGCGCGTTCAAGATTAGTGACATTGGTTTAATATTAATTGTTGCGACCAAGGCTCGACTTCTAGCGGGCTTTTCCATTCCCTTTGGCATAATGCGTCAGTTATAACATCTTTCTTAGATTGATAACGAATTTATACCTATAGTGGTGTCGTAACTACTAAGCTCTATGGTATTACGTAGACGTCGGAAATGATGAATTGGTATATTCCTTAATGGCGAGTAAACTTATTAGTGGATCGTCCTAGGGTGACTAGGGATGCGTCTTGACTTTTGGACATAGGATTTTGTATAAAATGATGTCGAATTTATATAGTACGGCGGTGTAAGAGTTTACTTAGTGATTATTATTGTTAGCTTGGTTCTTCGTGATGATTACATTTTATGAATACGCACACAAAACTTGATATAAATAGAAAATTGTCTTTTGACAAGAAGTTTTAAGGTGACTACTCTCAGCATGGACATGGTCCTTCATGAATTATACATAGGTGATCAAGCTATGTATAACTGAGGACTAACAATGCATTGCTCATTTTCGTCAAAATTGTGTTATAATTTCATAATAATTGTGGAAGTGGTTTAAAAAATATATAGAGAGTTAAAGTATAATTGACATTTTCATAATACGTTAATTTGATAGATGCTTGAAATCATTCAGTACAACGGAAATTTAAGAGAAGTACAACAAGAACTCCTAAGGAGATAAAGTCTAAGATAGTTCCAACTTAGGGTTCACTAGGCAAAGCGAGAATACTTTCTCTTTTAAGTTTCGATCTCATCTTCAATGTTGTTAGGGTTTTGATCGATTTCTCCTCCTCCTAAGGCATACACCATTCCATGTGCTTCAGTACCTTCAGCTTGGTTTTCATAGTTTCGGTTCTTTAATTCTGGGTAATCACTCTTATAGTGCCCTTGATTCTCACATTCATAGCAAGTAGGTTTCTGACCTGCCCAAGTGCCCCTCTGATTGTTACTAGCATTAGTATTTACAGGACTCCTGAATAGATCTCTGCAGCCTATTAAGGATGATAGCAAATGTATAAATGACAGTTGACTATATAAAAAACTGATTATGAATACTACGTGTTAATGCGGAATCCTTAACACAAGTAATAAGACAGAACTCAGAAAAACTAAATAATAATTTCTATTAATCTGCTTTATATGATTACAGATTACTAACTATTGAGATATGATTTTGTATGAGATATCTTGAGCTCGTGTCTCTAACTATGCCAAGAGGGATCCTTTTATAGACCAAGGATAAACCCTAACAGGCTTACAAAACGCGTACATATCTTTTCCTAAAATATCTCATACATATCTCTTAAACGGTACTAACTAATTTCTACTATCGGTACTAACTAACTGATCAGTACTTAACATTTTGTACTGTCATATAATGTACTAACTATAACTATCAGTACTACAATTTATACTGTACGTTACTCAGAGTTATGAAAACGAAATTCCCAACAATCCTCCCTTTCAACATGAATTTGACTCGTTACCTTCATGTTTCTTTTATCTTCTTTAGCACATAGAGGATGTATCCAAACACTTTATCATTTCTTGATCTTTTAAACTCTATCCTTCAACAGCAGCAACTTTGTCTTCTCAGCAACACAGCAGCATCTTTTCAGCAACAATCCAACTAAGTTGGCTTTATAGTTTTTGGCAAACTACCAGCCATTAACGATTTGTTTCCTTTACCAGAAGTCGTAGCTCTGGGATAGTTAACTCTTTACTTTAAAAAACACGTGAGTTAATTACCATACAGTTTTTGGTAAACTGTCAACCATCAACGGAATTGATTTGTCTTTACCAAATACCGTTTGCTTTTGGACTAGCCAATGCTTCATTGCCATAACATGGTGCATTGATAAACCATATAGTTTTTAGCAAACTATCAGCTATCAACAATTTGATAAGGTCTTTACCGAAAACTGTTTGATCTTGACTAGCCCAACTCTCACCAATGAATCAAGGTGAATGAGAACCCTACATTATTTGTAAATTGCCACCCATAAAACGATAGAGATCTTTACACAAGCCAATTGCTTAGACGAGTCCAGCTCTTATGCCTGTTAAGCATGGTGAACTGATGACCATTTGTTGTGTGGTTTTGACACCAACACTCAAAGATCCTCCTCATTTCCATCAAAGTCTTCAGAATCAAACTCAGGGCATTCCATCAGACTTCTCCAGATACGCTACCATGTTGTGGCTTAGGACATAATCAAGAATAGCATTGTGGTCGACGGAGTGATCGGCGTTAAGAGAGATAATTAGGAGGCTTGTAGCTAGGAATGTATGTTGAGAGAGATTGCGTAAGGAACTGTGCAATAAGATGGGTTTATATAGTTTTAGGCGACCTAATTTCAGGAAACCGTTCAATTTACCTTTGTACCCTTGTGGGTAATTTTTCTTCAACTCACTATAGCGGTACAAACTTTGCCCAGCGGTACTAACTTTGCACTGTCGGTACTAACTATGTCCAACCAAAGAATGAACAATGTAGATAACAAGAGTGCTTCAGTACCATCAATAACTCTTCTCAATGACTCTCTAAATCCTCTCAAACCTTCTGAAAAGCATCACCTATGGTTAAAATGTATCCTTACACCAAAACTTCATACAAACTATACAACACATCATATTGCCTCCCTTTAACCAATGCAGCTTATGGATTTATCATCCCAATAGAAACAACCAAGAACTGGAACCTGCTAACATCAAATGCCTTGGTTAGTAGATCAGCTACATTGTCATCAGTATGGATTTTAAGCACCTGGATAAGTTTCTTCTCATAAGCATCTCTTATGAAGTGGTGCCTAATAGCAATATGCTTTGTTTTGGAATGATATACTGGATTCTTTACAATGCATATGGTGCTTTCATTATCAATGTAGATCTTTGTGTTCATGAAGTTGAACCCATAGTCTAACATTTGATTTTGAATCCACAAAACTTGCCCACAGCAGCTTGCAGCAGCAACATATTCTGCCTCCGTAGTAGAAGTAGCCACAATGGTTTGCTTTTTGCATTGCCAAGAAATGAGTCTCCTGCCAAGAAATTGACAACCTCCTGTTGTGGATTTCCTGTCAAGATTTGCTCCAGCATAGTCACTATCTGAGTAGGATTCCAGGTCAAATGAAGACACTCTAGGATACCAAAGACCCAGTTTGGGTTTGCCCTTTAGATACCTAAAAATTCTCTTGACAGCACTTAGATGGGAGGACTTTGGAGTGACCTGAAACCTAGAACAAGCACAGACTGCAAACATAATATCAGGCCTAGAAGCAGTCAAGTACATTAAAGAGCCAATCATGGACCTATAGAGATGGACATCCACATCACTGGCTTCCTCATCCTTGACTAAAGGCTTCTAGTCCTCAATTGGTGTACTAGCAGTCTTAACATTCAAAGTCAAACTTCTTCAGATTTCAGCAACATATTATCCTGACTAATAAAGATACCATCTGCTTTCTGTTTGACTTATAATCCAAGAAAGAAAGTGAGCTCTCCCATTGAACTCATCTGAAATTTACTTTTCATTAATGCCTCAAACTCATCACACCAAGATTTCTTTGTAGACCCAAAGATGAATAACCACATAGCTGAACTAGTATGATATCATGTTTGTCCTTCTTTAGGAAGAGAGTTTTGTTAATGGTACCTCGTCTGTAGCCATTCTTCAACAAGAAAGTAGATAAAGTAGCATACCAGGCTCTGGGAGCTTGATGTAACCCATAGAAAGATATGATGGTATATAAAGGGAATAATGCTATATGAGCTTTAATGAATGTGCCTATTTTTGTTGGAACCTTTTTTGTTGTGACGGATTTACAGTTTTAGAAAATATGAACACTTATCGTGATGAAGAAATGGGCGATGTTGTTTTTGGCGAACCATTTTTAACAGAAGTTAGAATTAATGCAAGTCGTTTCGAAGGAATGATTACCATTTACAATGGTAATGAATAAGTAACTTACCAAATGGTGCGATCATATCCGAGGTTTAAACACCACACTAATGAGCAATGCAACATGATTCCACTATTACTAAAGGTAAGTGAAGAAGATAAGAAGAATGGAGTCTCGCATCCTTACCAAAAGCTTAAGGGGTTCTACAAAGGAGTATTGAATTTAGGACCCGATTACATTCGAGATGCGAAGATGGAAGAATGGCTCATACGCGGGCACATTAGCGTGCATGAGATGGAGTGAAGGAAGCTGAAGAAAAGTCTAACTTAAAGACTTTGTTGTAAACAAAAGTGCTTCCAGGAGACAACCCGAAATGTTATTTATTTTTATTGAGTCTGTCTTCCCAGACATCAATACGGCGTATCCGCTCCATACCATACGACGTACTGATTGTCTGGACGTTATCAGTCTTTACTTTTTATGCACTTTAAAAACATTATTGTCAGTTCTGTCAATACGGCGTATTCATGCACATGATATGGCGTATTCAACAAACTGACCCGTATTTAGAAACTTTTTACAAGTTTCTCACTACGGTGTATTCTAGTTTATGGATACGGCGTATCGGTCTCCTGTACAGTTTTGTTTAGTCTAGTTTAAATTAATCGTAGGTACCAAGATAGGAATGCACATGTTTTTCCTATATTTTATACAGGACCTCGTGAAAGAAATATCGACGAATATTGGTGAAGAATTTACAAATCAGGAGATCTTGAATTGTTAGAGTCTTGAAACTTCAAGGCGGCTGTTCAACAAAATCTTGCTAATAAACTCAACATGGAGAATCTACCGAGCAAATATCAGGGGAGTTTCTCATTTTAATTCTTTTAATTCTCGTATTTAATGTTTTATCTATACAACGAGGACGTTGTATAATTCAAGTGGGGGGGGGGGGGTTGTGTGGTATTAGGTTGTTTACCTTGTCCTATTTTTTCACATTATAATGCTTAAACTGTATGCTAAATTTAAAAGTTTTTCAAGCTTATTTTGTGGAAAATTATTGATACAATAACCCGCCACACAATAACCTTGTGTTAGGATATTGTGAGATTTAGCCTTCCTGTTTCAATGTTTACCAAATTTTACAAATATGGAGTGATTTGTCAGGTGATGTAAGTGGGACTTCTAGAAACTTAGACTGGTCCTGGGTATATCTATTCGAGACCGCAATAGAGTCTTGGATTTAACTGGAGTAACTGTTTAAATTGGTAATATTTTAGGGTTTACACCCCAAATCGCATTTACATGTTGGTTATTTAACTAACTACACGGTAGTGTTAACCTCCAGTTTAAACCTTTTTCCACTCTCATCTTTAGAGTGAAGATCTACTAGAACAACCCGTAGAATCAATCCTTTAGGAATTACACTAACTATTTGTTTCATTAAACCCTTACACCTTAACCTACCCTGTTAGATTAAGTTTAATTTACAGTTGCTAGTTGCTTAAAGTGTAAATTTGTATTTCTCGAGTCTTGTGTCATTTTATATCTTTGGTGCAGTTGGAAATTTGCACATTGCAAATGGGAATGTATATTAGTAGTCAAAACTCATGTGATTTTACTACCGTCACAATTAATGGTGAATCCGAAGAATGAAAAACTATCGAAGGAATTATCCGGAATTATTATGATCGTGAAGATGATGAAACTACACCGAGTTTCGTATATAGTTAAAATGAAAGAAAATAATAAAAATGAGAAAAAATGAGAAAAAATGAGAAAAAATTGCAACAAAAAGAGAGAGAAAGAAAGTTTAAAGATAATCGTTTCACAAAGCAAGAACCGAAGGAATTACACGAAGGATCGATTATTGATTGATACAAATCGACGATGTATAATATTGTACAAAGTGGAAGATATCGCCGCTTACCTTGTAGAGTATGTAAAATTTAGGATGATTGGGAAGTTGACCATTAGGGGAACGCCAACTTAGGTTGTTGTTTTTTATCTATGATCAAGACGTTGTAAATAGTTGTGTCTTTATCATGGTAACGGTCAGAAAAAAGTGTCTAGCAACTTGTATCTTAGTCTTAATCTATTTGTTTCTTGATTTTTATTTAACAACAATTTACTTCCCTCTCACCTAATGATTAGCCGCTGGTTTTACGCGAATGAGGATTTGTACGAGCGTGCATTATTGATACAAAAGTTGGGGTCTTGTTAGGTCCAAATAGGCTGTTATCCGGGTATGAAGTGTCTTATTCTTGTACCAAGTGAACTTGTTTGGAGGACCTTGCACAAGGAACAAAACACCGTTAACCTTATCGTGGGAGCGGATCCTACGATTAGACTCTGGCGTGAGAGTAAGTATATGGGTTTGAGAGAATAATCGAGTGTAATTAGGGTTTATCAGATACCTGTATTGATGACATTGCTTTCCTTTCTACAGGCTGAATAATCCATTGGGTTTCCATAACTTTCGGAGACCAAGATACGGACCGATATAGTAGGAATGGAATTATACTAACTGATTTAATTAAGTATGCATATCTCTTTTTTTAATTAGGTTAATCCTTTCTTAAGATAACTTGTGAAGAAACCGCGCGGCCACGGACCACCGCTAGTTACCGTGCCGTGCAGGTCAATGAGACCTTGGGACTTAGAAACGATGTTTGGGCCGTGAGGCACACTAGCAAGCTACGACAAGCCCATATTGGTATTGAAGGACCTGGGCCGGTCCGTACTATTTGTCATTCTGTCCCCACAGGCTAGAGATGTGCCATGGTTTCGGACCCTGCGGTCATGGTTGCTAGTATACAAGTTCCATAAACCTTTTCTGAATAGCCCTAACCGTGCATATTCATGTGGGGGCCCCACATCATAAGAATAGGACCTGTGAATCAAGAAACGGCGGGAAAAATGGCTGAGTAATGGGACAAGTGGGCCCCCAACTGCTTCACATTCCTCTCATACGAATCATCCAAAAAGTTAGTAGATGACACGTTGGCATGCATCAATGAGGCACGATTGTGAGACATAGTATAATAGCCCAATACGGATCCTGTGTAATCATTTCTACAGTTTTCAAATCAAAACTTTTTTTCTCGTATACAGCGCAATAACGTCACATCTAATCCCACAGAATCTTTCCACCGCAGGTTAATACACCACGCCCTTTTACGAAAATTAAATAAAAATGGGCATGGACACAATACAATTAGAGAACGCCGTATCAACCATCTCCCAAGTGTATCTGCTAGAGTTTACCTCAGAGTGCGGCATACCAGAGGGCTTGCATCCGGAGTTGCCTGGTCCAGAGGACACGATCATGGACTTTCTGGAGGGCAAAGTCAGTGTGTACAACAAGTTTTTTGAGTTTGCAAAATTTTTCGCATCCCCATATCATAATTTATCTTCATTATTTCTGGTCATTTACAAAATTCATTGTCACAATTGTCAGTGATAAGCACAACCAAGGTGAGTTACTTTGAAATCAGCTGTCACGTCCTGAACAAAAGTCTCGCACTGCCTCTATTCCATGTCTTCTACATTCCTTCATTTAACTAGGGGTGGATGTCGTTTAGCAAATGACCGAGGAAAAACACTCCACAGTGTTATACAAAACCCCTGGACTCCTTAAAAAAACTAAGAACAACTAATTTTTATGGGTGGAAAAGGAGTATTTCCCACCGTCGTAGGATCTGGCGTGGCAAGCGCTATAAAGGATGGAATGCAAACAACGGATACCTATTCTGCGGCGGAAATGACCGTTATGGACACCAGCGTTACCACCATCCAAAAACCCCCCCAACCGAGAGCCCTAGTTATGCCTGAGTAGGGCTTTTAGTCGGAGGGCATTCTTTTTGTGCGGCCGATGCTGTAACCTACATCTATCTATGATGATAAACCGGTGTGTGTGGTCGACTGTACAAATATTTTTTACGTCTCATTATATTTCATGAAAATATTACTTACAGTTCTTCTTTTTTTAATAGCAGTAAATGATTTGGTACGTATCAGTGCCCAAATCCCACCAAGGTGAATACTGGAACCCGTCCTCATGCTACTCATGAGGTGCCGCTCTTAACTGTCACTGCAAGCCATGTGATCGACATGGAGGATCCGGTCGCAGCAACAGAATCCTCAGGGACACCGTCTACCATAGAGAAGTCACCGATGGATTTTGCAAATGAAAACCCATCCCAATAAATTACCGAGGGTGACGGTTATGGGAGTTCAATGTCGGGATGCAGTGTCGCGTGATTGATAATTTCATTAGAGGATGGACCCCGATGGACCCACGTGGCGTCATTCCGGAGCTAGAGAAGGAAGTGGCTATTATGGGGCCCCGTGTAAACAAAAGGCGTTGTAAAAGGGCCAGTGATGAGGCGAGGTGTTAAGAAAGGATCATGCTGCCGCCCACCCTGAACAGAGTACCCACGGGGGGAAGTCTTTGGCTTCAATATGATTAGAGGTGGGTACCACCTGCATTCACTTCCTGATTAAACTAGAGGCTCATTCTTAGTGCTAAGAGTGTGAGGTGACTAAGATCCGCTCTCCTATGCGGAGACCACAGACGCACCGCCTGAGTGAGACATGGTCGTAAAGTTTGTCGCTCATAATGTTTTCATTATTTAATTATTATTCGTTGTAATTCACAAGTGTAATCTATACTAATAAATCACTTGCAACTGTGAAACATAGGTCCTTCGAGGAAACGACCCCGTAATATCTCTGCCGAACATGTGTTCGGACCACGAGGCGGCCAAGGCCAGAAACCTTGTGGAGAGTCAAGAGACAGGAATATCAACCTTCTTTTCTATCATGGATGGGTCACCTTGGGGATATGTACCAGCCACAAATGGGGCAATGACCCAACAATTTGCCGCACTGGATACCCAAGGACATGTGCCAAGGACATCGTAGATTCACATAAGTACCGCACAGGTACTTCTCTGAATTGTGCCACTTGTCAAATACTGACTTTTTTAGCAGGAGAAATGTAACCTGGTGTTGCAAATAGTGGGCTTATGGGTTCCCAACTAAGGCTGAGGTTTGAACAAGAGGCCAGACTACTGAAGAAAGCCAACGCCAAAAATTTACCAACAGTTCAGTGGATTCAGGCGAGGGGGAGTACATTAAAAAGACTTAAACACGGAAAAATCTAAACTCCCTCAGGACTCGTGGTGTACGGAAGTTCAGGGCCTCCCGTTAATCAGGCGATGAATTTGGAAAATATTTGGAGGGCTTGAGGTTGAGGATATGAAGAATGGCCGCGGAGGGCTAAAATGCGATAGTTAAGTATATGAGTTGGAAAGGTTCCGCACCAGTTCACAAGGACCCAAAGTTAGCAATATCAGTTTGTTCAGAAAGTGTCAAACTCTCCCAGGCACAAGTATGTGAAGTCCCTTGTTGATTAGATCTCTACAAACCTATTAAGGTATGGATAGCAAGGATGTATACTAAGTTGACTATGTAGAAACACTGATTATGATATACTATGTGGTTAATGCGGGAATATTAAACACACAGTACTAAGAAAAACAATGAAGAACTAAATAATAATTTCTATTAATCTGCTTTGAGTGATTACAGATTACTAACTATTGAGATATGATTTTGTATGAGATATCTTGAGCTCGTATCTCTAACTATGCCAAGAGGGATCCTTTTATAGACTAAGGATAAACCCTAACAGGCTTACAAAACGCGTACATATCTTTTCCTAAAATATCTCATACATATCTCTTAAACGGTACTAACTATTTTCTACTATCGGTACTAACTAACTGATCAGTACTTAACATTTTGTACTGTCAGTACTAACTATAACTATCAGTACTAACTATTTGTACTGTCGGTACTAAGTTAGGAAAACATAAATCCCAACAATCCTCCCTTAAACATGAATGTTAAACTCTTTTTAACTTCATGTTTCTTTAACTTCTTTAACGCATAGAGGATGTATCCAAACACTTTTATCATTTCTTGATCTTTTAAACTCTATCCTTCTTCAGCAGCAACTTTGTCTTCTCAGCAACACAACAACATCTTTTCAGCAACAATCCAACTAAGTTGGCTTTGTAGTTTTTGGCAAACTACCAGCCATTAACGGATTTGATGTTCCTTTACTAGTAGCCGTTTGCTCTAGGATAGTTAACTCTTCATTTTAAAAACATGGTGAGTTAATTACCATACAGTTTTTGGTAAACTGTCAACCATCAACGGAATTGATTTGTCTTTACCAAATACCATTTGCTTTTGGACTAGCCAATGCTTCATTGCCATAACATGGTGCATTGATAAACCATATAGTTTTTAGCAAACTATCAGCTATCAACAGATTTGATTAGTCTTTACCAAGAACTGTTTGATCTTGGACTAGCCAACTCTTCACCAATGAAGCAAGGTGAGTTGAGAACCCTACAATTTTTGGTAAATTGTCAACCATAAACGGATTTGAGAAGTCTTTACCACAAGCCGTTTGCTTATGGACTAGCCAGTTCTTATGCCTGTTAAGCATGGTGAACTGATGACCATTTGTTGTGTGGTTTTGACACCAACACTCAAAGATCCTCCTCATCTCCATCAAAGTCTTCAGGTTCTAACTCTGCAAGTAACTTCTTGATAAATTTAATCAACTCTAATGCCATAGTACTATCTTCTTCAGACTCCAACTTCAATTTTAGCATTTGCACCAGTACTTTCTTTCTCAAAGGATACTTCTTCTCTACAAGCATATGAATGACTAATCCTGCCTCAGTCACTAAAGTGTGTACCCCTGAAGAACCATGTAGCTTCCAACTCACTATATTCCAATCCTGCTGAGAGTTCCAAAACTTTTCTTCATCATCTGGATTGAACATAACCATCAAATCTCCCCAAAGTACTCTATCAAATCCTTCAGGTATCTCATCTTGATATTTGTCCATTACCAGTTGATACACAACATTCAAATCTTCTCTATCAAATATGTACAACACCTTCATCAAAGTACTAAAGTATCTCTTTTGTCCATTGCTTCTAATCACCACATTTTGATTTATCTCTTCTAAGTGTTCAGCTTTATCATCTTGTGGTTTAGTTCCAAGGCACTCTGTTTTCCATTCTTTGATAGGATATTTCTTGTCAAGTATTTCATAATCCACTTCTTTTTCCTCATCTGGAGCTATTGTTAAATGTAATCTCAGCTCATCATTCTCTTTCTCACTATCATCTTCAGAAGTGTTTTGTTTATACCTTCTTCTCTTTTCTTTTATCTTCCTCATTGTCCATTTCATTCCTTAGAGGTAATCAATTCCTTTTTCATTCATCTTTTTTATCAGTCTTTCATCTTCAGCAGACCCAATAGAAATGAAATCTTTATCTGACACTTTAATTCTTTCATACAGAGCTTGTTTTTCCTCAAACTTCATTGGTTTTTCATATCAGAATGCTGGAAGTTTTCCCTTTACAATGCTTCAAGTATGTCATGCATTGAATTTCTCAGTTGATTCTTTGTAGGTGGTTTGTTCACTGAAGCTTCTGATCTTTATTGAGCTAGGAATTTTCATTGCGCATCAATTGTGTCATCGAAGGAAATTTTGCTCTATCTCTATGTATAAATTTGCTCTATTTCTTCTTCTTGAAAGCTTCTCAGCAAGAAGTCTATCAGCTTTAATTCTTGCGTTTATGTCATCATAAAATTTCCTTTTGGAGAGAATCTTTTTGTTGCTTCTTCTTCAGCTAATCTGTTTTTTTTTCTTCATCTTCCCACTTTCTTGTACTTTCTAGCCATTTTTCATCAATGGCAAATGTTTATACTTCTTATCAGCTTCAAGGAAATACCCATCAGATTCAACTTTCGATTCTTGTCCTCTTCTATTTTTCTTCTTCCCTTTGTCTTTTTGGATCAATCTTTGGAAGGGGCTTTATGTTAAAAGTGATATTGTTGAAGTGCCTAGGTCTTTCAGTTTCTTCAATATCCTTAAACTCTACACCTTTCTCCTTCTCTCTTGAAACTGCTTTGGCTTGACTCATATTGAGAAGAACCTGAGCTATTGTTTCATCATCTCCAAATATTGTAGAAGTAGGTGGTTGAGTAGTCTGAGTAGCCCTTCCTTCTTCAGTATTCTCATCAGTACCTTTACTTTGCTCATCAGTACCTTCATTTTGATCATCAGTACTATCTTTCTGCCTGTCGGTACTAACTTTGGATCCATCAGTACTAACTATTGGTCTGTCAGTACTAACTTTCTCCTTGTCAGTACTAACTTTTTGTTGAGCAGTACTAAGTACATCTTCAGCATTCTCCTTCTTTTCATCCACTTCATCTCTTGTCCTCCCCTCATCTTGAGCATCCTCAGTTTCCATATAATCCAATGAATCTTTAGGAATCTCATCAAATAGTGGATCTTTATGGACTGTAGGTTCACCTTTGGGAAACTTCCTCCCCTGTTTGGATACAGACTCTCTGTGCACCCATTGTTGCTTTGAGGATCTCTTTCTGGCTAATCTTTGCTTCAAGGAGACACTCTTCATCCAAGCTTTGTGGTGTTTGACTACAGGTTTAGCTTGCTTCTTGAGCTTTTTGATATGTGCCTTCAAGTGTTGTATTTCCTTGGCTTGATCTGAAACCCGTGTACATAAAGAGACACAAATATCATAGATACTTTAGAGTGTCATTTCACCCTCATTCCCTGAAAGGGATTTATCACTGGATGAAAGACCTCCAAGATTCCCACCAAAACTTTCTAGAATAGAATCAGGAATGATAGTGGAAGGTGAAGGTCTAGGAGATGGGTCAGTCTGTGGCTCACAAGGTGCTTCACTAGAGTGTGGAGGAGATGGGTCAGTCTGTGGCTCAAAAGGAGCTTCACTAGAGTGTGGAGGAGAGGGTGTAGGTTGTGCTTCAGATGGTCTTTCTGAAGGGACACCTTCATCCTCAGTTGGTTGTACCAACATGGAAGCAAATAAAGGTGTGACATTCCCTAAAAAATATTTACCCTTTTTAACCATGAAAGAAAAAACTTTACTTGTCAAAGCATTTACAAGAAAATGATCTAAAGGTACAGGTACATTGGCTAGCTGTTTATCTAAAAAGATTGAAATAAAATGTGGGTTCATGACAAACTTCTTCTTTGCATCTAAATGTCTAAGCATACCATCAAAAATTAATTTAGAAAAATTATACTTCTGATTAGATGTTAAGCAAATGACATCAGTGGCAATATTAGTAGGAATTTGATCCCAAGAGGTGCTTTTTGAACTAATACAATGATTCATTGTATGAAATAAAAACCTCCATTGGGGTGAAAACAAAGCTTTGTTAAATGTTAACACTGTTAAATCCCCGTCATACTCCATAAGCTATATAGCATCAAATATAGCCTGATTAGGTAGTGAGTCTATCCCATTAGCATCATCAAAAAGAAGATCACTTTCTTATTGATGTCTTCAGAGAACTAGCGACACAGGCTTGCCAACTACTTTGGCAGTAATGTGCCTAACATTGTTGATTATTTTGGACTTAGCAGACGTCCAAAACTGTTCAACAAATGTAGTAAAAACAACTGGACTTACAGTGAGAGCATGATGAATGGAACTGCGCGTAAGAAAATCAATGATCTCATGAAACTTGGCATTCCCTTCAGTCTTCTCTAGATATGTGACCATATTGTGCTTAGGACATGATTCAAGAACAGCCATTGTAGTCTTAAGAGTGATCGTCATTGAGAGAGATATTAGGGCTTGTATAAACGAAAGTATGTGAGAGTGATTTCGTAAGGAACTGTGCAATTGAGATGGGTTTATATAGGTTTAGGAAACCTAATTGTAAGGAAACCGTTTCAATTTACACTTTGTACCCTTGGTGGTATTTTTCTTCAACATCTCTATAGCGGTACAAACTTTGCCTAGCGGTACTAACGTTGCACTGTCGGTACTAACTATTTCTAACCAAAGAATGAACAATGTAGGTAACAGGAGTGCTTCAGTACCATCAATAACTCTTCTCAATGACTCTCTAAATCCCATCAAACCTCTTGAAATGCATCACCTATGGTTAACATGTTTCTTCATACTTAACACTGCATACAAAATAATCAAACATCTTATTGCCTCCCTTTAACCAATGCAGCTTATGGATTTATATCTAATAGAAAACAACCAAGAACATAGATACCTGCTAACATCAAAATGCCTTGGTTAGTAGATCAGCTACATTGTCATCAGTACTGAATTTTTAAGCACCTGTAATAAGTTTATTCTCATAAAGCATCTCTTATGAGTGGTGGCCTAATAGCAATATGCTTTGTTTTGGAATGATATACTGGATTCTTTACAATGCAGATGGTGCTTTCATTATCAATGTAGATCTTTGTGTTCATGAAATTGAACCCATAGTCTAACATTTGATTTTGAATCCACAAAACTTGCCCACAACAGCTTGCAGCAGCAACATATTATGCCTCTGTAGTAGAAGTAGCCACAATGGTCTGCTTTTTGCATTGCCAAGAAATGAGTCTCCTGCCAAGAAATTAACAACCTCCTGTTGTGGATTTCCTGTCAAGATTTGCTCCAGCATAGTCACTATCTGAGTAGGATTCCAGGTTAAATGAGGACACTCTAGGATACCAAAGGCCCAGTTTGGGTTTGCCCTTTAGATACCTAAAAATTCTCTTGACAACACTTAGATGGGAGGACTTAGGAGTGACCTGAAACCTAGAACAGGCACAGACTGCAAACATAATATCAGGCCTAGAAGCAGTCAAGTACATTAAAGAACCAATCATGGACCTATAAAGATGGACATCCACATCACTGGCTTCCTCCATCTTGACTAAAGGCTTCTGAGTCTCAATAGGTGTACTAGCAGTCTTAACATTTACAAAGTCAAACTTCTTCAGGATTTCTGCAACATATTTATCCTGACTTATAAAGATACCATCTGCTTTCTGTTTGACTTGTAATCCAAGAAAGAAAGTGAGCTCTCCCATTGAACTCATCTGAAATCTACTCTTCATTAATGCCTCAAATTCATCACACCAAGATTTCTTTGTAGACCCAAAGATGATATCATCCACATAAACTTGAACTAGTATGATATCATGTTTGTCCTTCTTTATGAAGAGAGTTTTGTCAATGGTTCCTCTTCTGTATCTATTCTTCAACAAGAAAGTAGATAAAGTAGCATACCAGGCTCTGGGAGCTTGGTGTAACCCATAGAGAGCTTTTACCACTTTGTAGACCTTCTGAGGATATTTAGGATCTAGAAAACCTGGTGGTTGAGACACATATACCTCCTCATCAATTTTTCCATAAAGGAAGGCACTTTTTACATCCATTTGGGCCCCTCTAGGGACTATGAAGCCCATTAAGAGCAAAGGCTAAAGATCCTTATGGCTTCAATCCTGGCCACAGGAGCAAAAACCTCATCATAGTCTATACCTTCCTCTTGCCTATGTCCCTGAGTAACTAACCTTGCTTTATTTCTAACAACAACTCCTCTCTTATCCTTCTTATTTCGATAAACCCACTTTGTGCCAATAACCTTCTTCCCAAAAGCAATCTACAAGTATCCAAGACTTTCTGTATCTTGAAACGGAAGCATTTCTTCTTGCATAGCATCAACCCAACTTTCATCTTCAAGTGCTTCTAAAATCTTCTTGGGTTCATTTTGAGATAGGAAACAAGCAAATAAACAATGCTGGAAGTCCTTATGATTATTTCTCCTTTGCTTTTGAACATAGCTAACAAAAGCATGGGCTCCAGAACTTTTATTCACTTTGCTTCTTGTTTGAACTGCTGAGGTTGGATCTCCTAGAATAAGAGCTGAAGGATGAGAAGAGATGATCCTTGATGTGGGAATAGGACTAACATTCACAACAATTTTTAAGTTTGTAAAGTCAGCCACTGCACCCTCATCATCATAAGATGAATGAGTAAAAATACCATCTGGTAGATTTTGATAAATATCCTCATGAATGGGGTTATTTCTGTATCCATTTTGTTCAGGATTGTTGTATCAGAGAGAATAGTCCATCATGAAGGACTGGCTAGTACTATGGTGTGCTAACAATATTAACTAGGTTAGTACTGCTAGCTTTAGCTGGTGTGCTAACAGTACTAAAAATGTTAGTACTGCTAGCCTTAGCAGCTCCTTCTTGTATAATCAAGTTCTCAGTTTCTTGTGCAAACTCCTTCCTGAGAGCTTCAGCTGCCTTATTAGCATCCTTTTCTTGCCTCTTAAGTCTTTCGAGTTTATCCAAAAAGACTTGTTCTGCCTCTCTTGGACATTCTCTCTGTGCATATGTCTTTAAATCAGGAGTGATTGTTGAAGAGTAAGAAGACCATATTGGCAGTACAAAGCAGTCTTGAGCAGATTCATCCTCTTTTTCAGAATCCCCTGCATCAATAGTGTCTTCTGTACCTGCAGTATGAGTAGCTTCTTGTTGACCTGCATGTTTGTTAGCTTGATTATCTGATCTAACAGGTTGATAATTCATAGAATCAGTTAAATAATCAAGATCAAAAAGCCAAATTGGTCCTTTTCCTGCAACATTTGGTTTATTCTCTAAAAAGGTGATGTGCAAGTTTTCTTCAACTCTCTTGGTTTCTAAATTGTATACTCTAAAAGCCTTGCTTTGTAAAGAATACCCAACCAAAAACCCTTCATTTGATTTTCCAGCAAACTTGCCCAGGTGGTCAATGGTATTCAAGATGGTCACATGGCACCCAAAAGGTCTTATATAACTTATAATTGGTATTTTACCCGTTAAAAGTTCATAAGGTGTCTTATTATGAGGCTTGGTCACTAATACCCTATTTAGAACATAACAAGCAGTACTAACTGCTTCAGCCCAAAAAGTGTTAGGTAAAAATGAATCTGCAAGCATGGTCCTAGCAGCCTCAATAAGGGTCCTGTTCTTTCTTTCAGCAACTCCATTTTGTTGTGGAGTTCTGGCATTACTATATTCCCTCTTGATCCCTTTTGACCCACAGAATTCAATAACATCCTTGTTCTTGAATTATGTACCATTATCACATCTAATAGTTTTAACTTTTTGATTCAATTGGTTCTCAATTTGTCTTATAAAGTCCTTAAGGATTCCACTAGTTTCATCCTTAGTTCTTAAGAAAAACACCCAACTAAAACCTGTAAATCATCAGTGATAACCAGGCAATAAGTCTTATGGTTTAAGCTCCTTACAGATGTAGGTCCAAACAAATCCATATGAAGAAGTTGTAAGGAGTGGCTAATAGAGCTTACTGATTTGGCCTTACAGGAGGCCTTGTGTTGCTTTCCTTTCTGACAAGCAACACAAGTGTGGTCATTTTGAAAAATCTTTGAAGGTAAACCTCTTACAAGGTTTCCCTTTACAAGTTTGTTTAAGTTTTTGAAGTTAACATGACCCAACCTCCTATGCCATTTGTTAATTTCATCAATTGTGGCCTTTGCAATTAAACAAGCTAATCCCCCTGAAGGAACAATGTTCTCTAAATTGAAACTATACATATTGTTTTGTCTGGGGATTTTAAGTAATACTTGATTTTCATAGGTTAACTTAAAGTCAGGAGACAATTAAGACATTCAGAGTCAGTAAACAGAACCTTGTTCTTTTTGTCACACATTTGTGACACAGAAAAGAGATTGAAATGCTGAAGTTCTTTCACAAAGCACACATCCTCAAAATCTAACTTTCCAGTTTTTATTTTACCTTTACCAGTGATGTAACCTTTACTACCTCCTTAAAGCAACAGTGGCACCGAGGTAGCTGCATTAGTCTTGAAAATTCTAGCAAGGTAGGCCTTGTTTCAAGTCATGTGCATGAAACCATACACTTCAACAATTCCTTTATTCTTTAAAGCTCTATGTGGATAATCATGCACATCAAATGAAAGAGATTAGATTCTCTTAGGGACCCAAGCCTGTTTGGGCTTGAGTCTGCCTAGTGGATCTTTGAAAGTGTAACAATTTCTAAGACTGGATCCACCATTGTATTTGGAGACATTGTGCCAGTTGTATCTTTATGGTCTCTAATTACAACCTGTGTGGCTTAACAGCAGTTTCCCTTTTTCCCTCAACAGCACTAACTGCATTTACCTTAGCAGTATTTACTTTTTGTTTTGAAAAATTTATGCTAAGTACTGTTATCTTTTTGAAAGGCCTTGAAGATGGTGAATGAGTTTTGTGAAAAACATTTGCTGGTCTAACTCTATTCACAATGGGCTTAACAGTATTAACTTTCATAGCAGTACTAGTTAGTACTGCCTGTCTGTTAAAACTTTGCCTAGCAGTACTAACATTTTTAGTACCGCTAGCTCTAGCAGTATTAACTGGAATTTTGCCAGTTCTAGTTAGTACTGCTGAAGGAACAAATTGGTTTTGTTTATTCACTATTTGCTCATTATTCTAAGTTTGCCTTATCTCCCTTTCACTAGACTTTCTGTTCCACCCATTGTTTAACTCAGCTTTTCTAGCCATCCTCTTCTCATGGAAATCACAATCTCTGATTAAATGATTAAGACTACCACATACAAAACATGCTCTTACAGTAAATCCATACCCCAACTCTTTCTTGTCAACTTTAGGTTTTTGACTATGTGTGAACTGATTCTTAATAGTTTCCCTAGGAGTTTTTACTTGCTGGTTGGCAAAACTAGGTGTTTCTTGTTGTTTTGTTGTTATAGACACATACTCATCTTCACTATCTGATTCATACTCCTCAATGATAGGAGCATCAGACCAGACCTTAGGTTGACATTCTACATTAGATTCATTGACAACTGGTTCAGACACTAATTCAGAAGGTTCTGTACTAATGTTAGATTCACAGGTATCAAATTCACTTGATTGGGATTCAGATTCACTAGGTTGAGTCTGTTTTGGACCATATGTAAATTGTGAGTAATCTACTTCAATATCAGGTCCAAAGGGCATATAATTCCCTGTCATGGGTGAGGGTACAGCATGTATTCCACCTGCTGTAACAAACCTATCATACAAAGGTTGTTTTTCTAACTCACTCTCTTTATTCATAAAAACACTTTGTAAAACTTCATTTTCATAGCTCAAAATACCATCATATCTGTGATCCCCATACCCAAGCCCAAACTTATCATTAGCACTCATTTGTTGTGATTATATGCATCTTACAAAGATTTATTGGAAGCTTTAATCCCATTTACTACTTACGCCTTAACCACCCCCCCTAACCAAAATCTTTTAGAGCTTCTACTAGCAATTTCTTATGGTATGTTAGAACATCTGTTTTATCATCTAAATCTATCTTCATAAATTTTATCTTTTGTTCAACAAATTATACCAATAATCATCTACCTCCATTTCAACAACATAAAAATACCTATTACAAATCAAAAAAACATCAATCCACCAAATAATAAAACAATTTTTTCCTTTTTTTTTTTCCTTTTGTGTGTCCCCCGCCTCCGGTGGGGGGCGGGATACATCATACTGTTTTTTAAGGTTAGCATAAGATCTTTTCACTTTTTTGAAACAGAAAGTTACCCCTGTGTCTGATTCTGAGCTGTTGCAAGCATCCATAAGCATAATCTTCATTCTTCTTACATAATGAATAGTCCAATCACACCTCTCCATCAATGGTCTCCAATGCTTTAGAGTCCTCCTTCTTTCCAGTTCTGCTCCCATCCTTATTTCCAGTTTCCATGCATCCCTCTTATATTTTTTTTTTTTTATTTCATCTTCGATTTCCCTTGGATTCTACACTACTCTGCAAAATGCCTGGTTTTGCTGGCAATTGTAGCATTCACACTTTGGTTTTATCAAAGCAATGGTTCTTTTGCATCAATCTGTAGCTTTCTTAAGTCTTTTTGTTAAAACTTTTTCATTCTAATTGAGATCATGGCCACTTGCCACTTCTAGTCTTAATTTCTTCAAGGTCATATTCATCAAGCTGTTCTAAGTCCTCATGATCCAGTTGAGGACAACTTGATTGATTAGCAAGCAAGGAGTATGATGATGTTTGTTCATACTGTGGATTTTGACCAGAAGTATTGGAAACACTATAAGCGGTACTAACATTGTAGCTACTGTTTTTGTGTTCTCTGAGGACAATGCTAATTTTTGCGAGCTTGAAGATGATGTGTTGACGCCTTTTTCATATTCTCAATGACTCTTAAATTTATTGTAATATCATCAAAAAATGAGACTGTCTACTCTGGTTTGGTCCTCATAATTAAGGAAAAACTTGTATGACAAGCAGAAAAGTAAAATTTTAGGAATTTTTAATTTGCATCCTAATGGATAACATCTGCTCCATGATTCTATAATTGACTCAGAAGAATTTGGAACCTGTCATATCCTTTAGAAGCCTTATGAGTTTGATACAGAGTATCCTCAAACTGTTGATTCAAGATATACTTCTGCATCTCTTGGATTCTTTCTTTCCACCAAATCCTTGATTTTGATGGCATCCCACATATCTTTTGCATCACGTCCCCATCTTATAACAAAATTAGCTAAGATCGATCTTCTGGTAGAGCCATAAGCAAAGTGGTCCTTGCTTTTCTCTCTCTTTCTCTGGCTATAATTTCTTCTGCAGTTCTGGGAGGCAAAACCTTAATTTGTCCTTGTGTATCTGTAGTGATTGATACATGACCATTCCTATTTTGTATAACCTCCCACATTGGATAGTCTGTATGAGCCAAATAATGTTCCATCTTCATGGCCCATATATCATATTCTCCTTTTTTGAGAATAGGCAGTTTGATGGTTGATACTGTATGAGGAGTTTGTTGTGTTGGTGTTTGTGATGATGATGGTGGAGGTGGTGGTGGTGGTGGAATTTCATCTTGTGATCCAGACATGTTTAGTTTTGTAGGATGGAGATGTATAACTGGATTTGTTTGTTCTTCTTACTCAGAGTTTCTCACAGGCTCTGATACCACATGTGAGTCCCAAACTGAATAGATCTCTGCAGCCTATTAAGGATGATAGCCAAGATGTATAAATACAGTTTGACTATATAGAAACACTGACTATGAATACTATGTTTTAATGCGGAATCTTAACACGAGTACTAAGAAGAACAAAGAAAAACTAAATAATAATTTCTATTAATCTGCTTTTGAGTATTAATATTTATTACTATGAGATATGATTTTGTTGAGATTTATTGAGTTCTTCTAAACTATGCCAAGAGGGATCATTTTAGAGTCCAAGATAAACCTAACAGGCTTACACAAATACGCGTAACAGATAATAAATATCCTTTTCCTAAAATATCTAATACATTATCTCTTAAAACGGTACTAACTAATTTCTACTATCTGGTACTAACTAACTGATCAGTACTTAACATTTTGTACTATCAGTACTTACTATTTATACTGTTGGTACTAAGTTAGGAAAATGTAATTCCTAACAAATACTACGAATGTCCTTGTTCAAAGGTGAAGTATCTAAAAACAATTATTTATGTTAAAATATAATTAAATTGCTTGTCAAAAGCAACATTTCTTATGATTCTCGCTTCATACGAAACAGCCAGGAACTCAAGATAGAGGATGTGGCTACTTTATGTGGATGGATGACCTCAAACTCTATCTAAGTTCTTCTTCTGGACCTTCAAAACCTCCAAGTTCTTATCCGGGACCTTCAACATGTACAAGTTATTCTCCTGGACCTTCTGGATCTGCACTTGAATCTCGGAATGGCAGAGTGCTCAAAGTGTGAGTTCTTGGATAAAAAGATAAAGGACACTAGAGGACTAAAGTTAAAGATACTAGAGGGAACATAGAGATGGAAAGGCATCCTAAGAACCACACACTTGAGTCAGTTGCAATACTTCACGAGTTGTATAATGACATGGGAAAACTTGGTTTGGAGTAGTTTTTCATTTAGCTAAAGCAATTTAGCATTTCGAATGTAATTTGTATGCCTTAATGTTTCAGTGTTTATCGTTTTGTATTGTAATTCGTAAGCTATAATATTTAAACGTTAATCGATTAGGAATAAATTCGTATATTTTAGTTATTTGTTGTGGTTTAACACCATTTGATTTAGTTAGCTTTCAAGTTATGATCAAACTAATCAATGATAAAACAAATAAAATTAAAATAAGAGTTAATTGCATAAATTGTCCTTGTGGTCGTCCGAATTTAACGAAAATGGTCCCCCAAACTTTTTTGTTACGGAAAATGTCACCATGGTTGTGAAACATAACATGTTTTGGTCCTATGGTATGGGATTAATAACGGTTTTGGTCCCCATGTCCATAACGGGAATTTGGTACCTATTGGGCACCAATCACGTTTTATGTTTCACAACCATGGAGACCATTTTCGTTACAAAAAAGTTTGAGGGACCATTTTCGTTAAATTCAGACGACCACATGGACCATTTATGCAATTAACTCTTAAAATAACATTAAACACTTTTAGCCACGACATGTCGTGGCTAGATATTTTAATATTTATCATAAAACTTTTAGCCACGACATATAGTGGCTAAATGTTTTAATATTTAACATTTTAATTTTATTTATAAAACATAAAAAGAAATAAAATAATATAACACTTTTAGCCACGACATATCGTGACTAATTGGTTTAATATTTATCATTTAATTTTCATACTTATTATTTAATGTCATTAATAAAATGAATATAGTTAAAATAATAGTAAATACTTTTAGCCACGGTAGGGTCGTGGCTAAAAGTTTTAGTCAAAATTAGTAACCAACTTTTAGTCACGATACGGTCGTGTCTACAAGGTTTAGTCAAATTTTTGACAAAGTTTCTTGGTTGAAAGTCTAAAGTCAAGGTTTTTAGAACTTTAGCCACGACTTAGGCGTGGCTAAAAGTTTTAGTCAAAATTTTAGATAAAGTTTCTTCGTTGGAAAACATGGTCAAAGTTTTGAGAACTTTTAGTCACGAGTTAGTCGTGGCTAAAAGTGGATTTCATAGTCAACGGAAGAAGCGGGACTATTTTGTCGCTTTTATTAGTGGATTTTTGCCACGACAAAGTTGTGGCTAAAAAGTCCACTAAACGACAAAATAGTCGCTTCTTACCGTTTGACTATGAAATCCACTTTTAGCCACGACTAACTCGTGACTAAAAGTTCTCAAAACTTTGACCATATTTTTCAACGAAGAAACTTTATCTAAAATTTTGACTAAAACTTTTAGCCACGCCTAAGTCGTGGCTAAAGTTCTAAAAACCTTGACTTTAGACTTTCAACCAAGAAACTTTGTCAAAAATTTGACTAAACCTTGTAGACACGACCGTTTATCGTGACTAAAAGTTGGTTACTAATTTTGACTAAAACTTTTAGCCACGACTCTACCGTGGCTAAAAGTATTTACTATTATTTTAACTATATTCATTTTATTAATGACATTAAATAATAAGTATGAAAATTAAATGATAAATATTGAACTAAGCCACAGGTTGATAAAGCTGAACACTTAGAGGAGATTAATCAAAATGTGGTGATTAGAAGCAATGGACAAAAGAGATATTTTAGTACTTTGATGAGGGTGCTGTCCATATTTGATAGAGATGATTTGAATGCTATATATCAGCTGGTGATGGACAAATATCAAGATGAGATACCTGGAGGATTTGATAAAGTACTTTGGGGAGATTTGATGGTTATGTTCAATCCAGATGATGAAGATAAGTTTTGGAACTCACAGCAAGATTGGAATATAGTAAGTTGGAAGCTACATGGTTCTTCAGGGGTACACACTTTAGTGACTGAGGCAGGATTAGTCATTCATATGCTTGTAGAGAAGAAGTATCCTTTGAGAAAGAAAGTACTGGTGCAAATGCTGAAATTAAAGTTGGAGTCTGAAGAAGACAGTACTATGGCATTAGAATTGATTAGATTTGTCAAGAAGCTACTTGCAGAGTTAGAACCTGAAGACTCTGATGGAGATGAGGAGGATCTTTGAGTGTTGGTGTCAAAACCACACAACAAATGGTCATCAGTTCACCATGCTTAACAGGCATAAGAACTGGCTAGTCCATAAGCAAACGGCTTATGGTAAAGACTTCTCAAATCCATTTATGGTTGACAATTTACCAAAAATTGTAGGGTTTTCAACTCACCTTGCTTCATTGGTGAAGAGTTGGCTAGTCCAAGATCAAACAGTTCTTGGTAAAGACTAATCAAATCTGTTGATAGCTGATAGTTTGCTAAAAACTATATGGTTTATCAATGCACCATGTTATGGCAATGAAGCATTGGCTAGTCCAAAAGCAAACGGTATTTGGTAAAGACAAATCAATTCCATTGATGGTTGACAGTTTACCAAAAACTGTATGGTAATTAACTCACCATGTTTTTAAAATGAAGAGTTAACTATCCCAGAGCAAACGGCTACTGGTAAAGGAACATCAAATCCGTTTATGGCTGGTAGTTTGCCAAAAACTACAAAGCCAACTTAGTTGGATTGTTGCTGAAAAGATGTTGCTGTGTTGCTGAGAAGACAAAGTTGCTGCTAAAGATGGATAGTGTTTAAAAGCTCAAGAAATGTTAAAGTGTTTGGATACATCCTCTATGCATTAAAGAAGATAAATATGAAGAAACATGAAGTTAAAAGAGTTCAACATTCATGTTTAAGGGAGGATTGTTGGGAATTATGTTTTCCTAACTTAGTACCAACAATATTAATAGTTAGTACTGATAGTTATAGTTAGTACTGACAGTACAATGTGTTAAGTACAGATCAGTTAGTTAGTACCGATAGTAGAAATAAGTTAGTACCATTTAAGAGATATGTATGAGATATTTTAGGAAAAGATAAATACGTGTTTTGTAAGCCTGTTAGGGTTTATCCTTGGTCTATAAAAGGATCCCTCTTGGCATAGTTAGACAGACGAACTCAATATATCTCATACAAAGTTATATCTCATAGTTAGTAATCTGTAATCATTCAAAGCAGATTTATAGAAATTATTATTTAGTTTTTCATTGTTCTTCTTAGTACTTGTGTTAAGATTCCGCATTAACACATAGTATTCATAATCAGTGTTTCTACATAGTCACCTGTATTTATACATCTTGGCTATCATCCTTAATAGGCTGTAGAGATCTATTCAACAAGGGACTCACAAAAGGATTGTTGATTCAAGGGGAACCTAAGACAACTTCCAAAAGGAGAGTATCGAGACGGACTACAGACTGCTTACGTGGACAAAATGACTATGTCATTTTCGGTTTGAACATTTTCAGGTCCTGTCTCATACATAATCTTGTAAATATATAAATGTGTAGTGTAGACTTAATTATAGGCTAATATAAATAGTGCTTGAGTACAAATTTTCAAGAATTTCTTAGAAAATTCAAAATCTTTCAAATTACATTACTCAGCACTATCTTATATATCCTTCAATGATTGAGGGAGAGCATTAATATGTTCCAAACACGGCTTGTGAATAATTGGTACACATTTCTCCGAAAGTTTATAACATATTTAAATCAATTGATATCCAAAATGTTAAATGATTTGAAATTTTTGATAAGGGGAGAAAAATGTGATTAAAATATGTAATGTGATCATATTACTCAAGTGTATACTCCACCAACATGTGCTAAACAGTTTCGAATACCGATGCACATGTTGAGGGGGAGCTTTTCTGAAAAGCAAAAACAATCGGGTACTAAACACTTTGATAGTTTTATCATAAGTACCTGATTGAGTTTTTCAACAGTGATTTTATGGCAAGGTGAACTGTACCAAAAGACTGACCATGTATTTACTGTTATCGAAGTTATAAGGATGGTAAGGTTAGGTACTCGTTCCCATGATCCTGCCAGAACCGGAGGGATCTACCCAGGGACTATCCACTAGTTAGTGTAGAAGTCCTTAGGTATGATAAAAAGGAGTAAATGTGAGGAAAAGGGAATAGTGCCGACTGAGATGGAGCTAGTACTTGAATAAACCCAACAAGGTTCTAGTCATGAAATCTTGGTAAGCACTAAAGGGGTTGAAGAATGAAAAAGAATTGTACGGATAAAGGGTGTAAAGAAAGAAGCCCTCCATACACTTAGGCAGAAACCGGGTCAATACATATGCTGTCAAAATCACTAAAATGATTGCTGACATTGAAGTGACATCATGGACCCAGTGATGCAATGCACAACCCTCCCAAGCCACTCAGAATCTCTCAAAAGATTTCTGTTTCATTTCTCACGGAGACTAAACATGTAATCTACTGACTCACTCACTCCGAGTAAGTCGGTATTGAAAAGGTGGCAGTCAGCTCCAGCCTCCGATCACTAAAATCAAAACGCACTTTTGAGTCTAGAGCCAAGAGATCATCAATTAATCTCGTTAGGACAATTCCAATTTACTTGTTATTCACACACTGTGATTACAAGTTTTATCATAAGAGTCCTACGCATTATCCTTGTGATTTTGCCAGAACATCCGAGTGATACGTAAGTATTCACAGTGAAGATGGAAATCCTGCTTGAGCCAACTTCAAACAAGCTCATGGTAGGTGACTTGTGAGATCCTTAATGGATCAAACTTGTGAAAACTGGAAAACAACAACGGTGCGATTCTACATGAATCAAACTTGTTCCAGTATACGAATTGACGGTTATTGGACTTTGGAAAACAAATAAAACTTTCGATGTGTTACAAAACTCTTTTGCAAAGTATCGCATCGATTGTTTTTACAAACCAATTTTCTCTTTATTGCTAACTGTTTTATTACAGGAACATTTAAAGATGGAGATGGAGATACCGTGTTCCAACAAAATCAAGTTCATAACCGCGTGCTCATTCTCAAACGACTCATTCGAAGATATCATGAAAGCTCAAGTATCTGTTATTAAAGCTTCCGCAACTCTGAATATTCAAGCTTTCAAGATCAAGAAAAGTGTGAGCATATCATTCCGAATGACACAAGTTCACAAGATGGCAAAAGATCACATGATGATGATTAAAGATTATGATTGGATGATGATCTCAAAGAAGCTCAAAGATCACATACAAGTCAAGCTAAAGCCTAAAAGTCTAAAGTTCACTGCTTCAGATTCACAAGATACAGATCAATGAAATCAAGCGTTTACGAGCTATACATAAGATCAATCTGAAGATTGAAGATCTTAAGTTTAGTATTTTCAGGGGTGACCTCCCTTAGGGGGAGATTGTTAGATATTAGAAAAAGACTCGGTCACCCCATGTATTTTACTGTTCAATATAGCTCGTAGTTTAATAGGTAAACGTATGACTTTCGGTATTGAATCGGGTACTAATACCCGGTGTATTGTAAGAACTATAAATACCTCTTCCAACTTTGGAAGAGGTAAGCATCTAGTCATTTTACACACACTCTTAAGTGTGTTTTTATTAGTTTCTCTCTCAACAATTCTCTCTCTAACTTTCTCTCTCTAGATCTCTCTAGATCTATACACGTTTGTGTGAATTCGGGAACCTACAGATCCAGAGAACCTGTCCACAGCAACTTGCAGCAGCCACATATTCAGCCTCAGTTGTAGAAGTGGCAACTACAGTTTGTTTCTTGCATTGCCAAGAGATCAGCCTATTTCCCAAAAATTGACAACCTCCAGTTGTTGACTTCCTATCTTGTGTAGCTCCAACATAGTTACTGTTAGTGTAAGCAACTAATTCCAATGGAGAATCCTTAAAATACCAAAGTCCTAATGAGGGTTTTCCTTTAAGGTATCTAAAGATTCTCTTAACAGCTAAGAGATAGGAAGACTTTGGAGAAACCTGAAACCTTGCACATGCACACACTGCAAACATGATATCTGGCCTGGATGCTGTAAGGTACATCAAAGATCCTATCATGGATCCATAAAGATGTTCATCAATATCAGCAGCATCTCCATCTTGAACCAAAGGCTTTTCCAAATCTGTGGGAGTAGAGGCAGACTTCACATCTGAGTAGTTGAACTTTCTCAAAATCTCATGGACATATTTATCTTGACTGATAGAAATGCCATTCTTTTTCTGTTGGACCTCATTTGAAACTTATCCTTCATAAGCTTCTCAAACTCATCACATAATTCCTTCTTTGTAGATCCAAAGATAATGTCATTGGTATGTGCTTAATTACACATACCTTTTACCTTTAAAAACGAGCTAAAATAACCAAAAACGGACTTTAAATGCCAATATGAGATTCGGAAAACTATAAGGACCTATTGAAACATATACGTCCCAAAACATGTATCTTTGTAAAGTCGGAGGACTAAAAGTGTACAAACGTAAACTTAAGGGTCTAAAGTGTAAATACTTCATTTTCATAAACTAGAGGGGCTATTTTGTAGTTATAGAAAAACCTAAGGGTATTTTATAAACAAAAATGATTTCATAAACACTTAACAAATTGGGCGCATTATCTTCGGATATTATTCACGTTAACCTACGATTTAATGACAAAATAACTACCAGGAGTAACTAATAGGCTACCAGTAGTAATGACTATAACTACCAGGAGTAACGATGAATACATTATTTATAACCACCTTATGCTCAATACACAAGTGATTGCGGTACACATAAATTTGCAAATTTATTATTAGTTTATTACTTGAGATTTAGCCTAAATTTGTAGGGACTAAGACTGGCCGTATTTACTTAGGTATCTGACGGTGTGATTTCATACTTGGATATCTATTATCATTCAGAGGACTATTTACTGAGGTGAGTTCATAGCCCTACATTTTTACTGATTTACAAATGCTTTATACTATGGGGTGAGAAACATTGTTTGCTTTTAAATTGGGACTCAATTTCTTTACGCATGTATTACATGTTTTATGTGTTGCCTAAGTTTCCATTACAAACCTCACTACTGCCCAAATTACATGATGTTTGTTTCTTGACAGGAGGACCGGTTAAGGGAGCGCGAGGTGAGTAATTAGATCTATTTGGGATGACGATCCCCTGTTCGGTTGTGATGAGCTATCATGGGAACGTAACGTTTTCCTATTCCATGGCGGGATTCGGGATGTTTCGGGGTTAGAAATATCATTCTCGGGCATTCGATTGGCACTTATTTTGATTCATACTTGTCAAGCCTCAGTGTCTTGAGCTTAGGGAAAACATGACCAATTTTTATAGGTTTTGCATGTGTTGCTAAAATCATACACTTGGAAATCTTGCGGTCCTACTGTTGATTTACATAAACCTATGAATTCACCAACTTTATGTTGACGTTTTAAGCATGTTTTTCATGTCAATAAGGCACGAGGTGCAATGATACATTGGAAGTCAATAATTGAAGAGTCAACACTTAAGATTTGGGGTCTTATTATTATAAACCGAAATCTTTATTTATATTGTTGAACAATTTGAAGCCATGGGCTTATGTAACAAACAAGTATTTTGTTAATCCAATGTATCTTTTTCAAACAACACGTTTAGTAGTCGTTCTCAGATCTTGTGCTATTGATCCATAAATGTAACGCCCTCGGATATTCAAACATTCCGCTGCGTGCTCAGATTTGAGGGTGTTACAGACACAAAATAATTATTCCACATTAATTCTAAGTGTGACATTTTTCACAAAGTTTTGACATGACCTGCTTGTTTGAAAAGGTTTCCAAGGTTTTCCAAACCTTATATTTCTATACTTTTTACAATTTTTTCAAAATCCTGACAAAATGCCAAAAAGTCATATTTTCAAAACATTCATTTATTTTGACTAAGATCGACCTTATTTATCGTTTTTCCACTTTCGTTACTATTCGTTAACTAATCCATCCGTTTGGCACTCCTATGATTAAAATTTCCCTTATTGGGCCTAAAAGTTCAATGTTAGTCCATTAACTCTTATTAAGTCCAACTTGCCACTTTTAAATCCAATTTGAGTCTATAAGTCCATTTACTTGTTATTGGGCCTTAAAGCCCATTAAGGTTTTAAATCTAGCCTGATAATTAAACAAAGTTCACAAACTTTATATAAGTCCAAAATATAAACTGAAGCCTGATATGTGTGAAAACACATATCCATTTTATATCAAAATAAACCCAATAAAGACCAAAAACATAATAAAAATGGCAAAGATATGCTTTTTTTGTGTTTTGTATGTACAAGTATGGATAAAGCAAAAACCACAAGAAAACGGTTAAAACCGGGCAAACACGAACACAAGAACGGAAGAGCACGCAAAAAGCCGGGAGGAAGCTATCAAAGTCAATTCTCAGTCAAACCCCAGTCAAACTTGGTCAACTAGTCAAATGGTCAACTCACTAAAAGAAGTTACCAATTCAGTCCTTCATGTTAAACCAAAGTAACAAAACAAACCCTAAATGCCATAACAGTCGTTAACATTGTTTTCGTTAAAATAAGATCAAAAACCAAAAAAAAAAAAAACCTCTTCTTTTAATTCTTTTCCTTAACCCTCTAAATTGTTTAATTCTTATGGCGTCACTCGATCATCATTTGAACCCCCTCTTCTCGATTAAAGAATGCATGTCTTGTGGAGCTTTGTACACTAGAAACTGTGGTTGTTCAAAAGGAGGTCTTGAAGACAAGATTCTTGTTCCTAAACCTTCTCAGAATTGTGCAACTTGTGGAAACCCGGTTGATGGTTTATATTGTCGATCTTGTGCTTTTATGCGAAGGTGTTTGAATGAAGGTTGGTATACAATTCATGATGAAAACGAAATTCTAAACACTTCCGAGTCATCCAAAAACAACACTAACGTTGTTAGTGCACCTCAAGAGCCATTCGTATTCAATCAAGACCCCGGTGTAAATTCTTTGCAAAGTCTTCTACAAAGTAACCACAATTGTTGTTACAAGTGTGGTGATTCGTTAGATGGAATTTTTTGTCAACAATGTACTTGCAAGTCTTGTGGGAACGGTGCTCATATTGGTTATAATTGTCCACCAAAAGTTCCGATTATCTCTAATCCAGAACAATGCAATCAAACAATAAGATCTCCCACAAACTTTGCTAAGTGTTCATCCAACATGCAATTATGAAGATGAGAATTCATTCACTTATAATTCCAAACCTAATTCTTTCAATGATTCTCCAAGTGTTCTCACCCACCCTCCACAGCTCCAGTTTGAGACTTACTTGTGTGGGGTGGGGGGGGGGGGGGGGGGGGGGGGGGGGGGGGGGGGGGGGGGGGGGGGGGGGGGGGGGGGGGGGGGGGGGGGGGGGGGGGGGGGGGGGGGGGGGGGGGGGGGGGGGGGGGGGGGGGGGGGGGGGGGGGGGGGGGGGGGGGGGGGGGGGGGGGGGGGGGGGGGGGGGGGGGGGGGGGGGGGGGGGGGGGGGGGGGGGGGGGGGGGGGGGGGGGGGGGGGGGGGGGGGGGGGGGGGGGGGGGGGGGGGGGGGGGGGGGGGGGGGGGGGGGGGGGGGGGGGGGGGGGGGGGGTGTTTTGGGGTTATATGGCTCATTATGGTTATGATTGTCCACCACAGTTCCCGCTTGTCTATGAACAGGAGCCGTGTTACAATCAAAACTTTAATGATAATTATTTTCCACAAAATTCTCAAAGTTCTTCTCAACAATATCTTTGTTGTGAAAATTGCGGGGGCCCTCATGAAACTTTTCAATGTCAACCAATGAATGAAGATTATTATGAGCAAAATTCTTGCTATGATCCTAATTCTTTTGGTTTTGACCAATATCAACCCCCGCAGTTTCCCGTCAATTATCCTCCTCAAGAGACAAGTAGAGAAATTTTGCAAGCTCAAGAAGACTTAATGGAAGCTATACAAGCCTTTTTAAAGGAGTATGATCATATACCTCCTAATGAAAAGTGCATGGCTTTATTACTAGCTGAGGAGAGATTCCTTAAGATTAAGCAAGTTATGAGAGAAGAGCAGAATCAACCTGAAGTTATGCAAGAATTGCTTCTTAAACTTATGGATGATTTGCAAATTCTTAAAGGAAATCAACAAGAGAAGAAGGAGACGGCAGCTCAAAGTTTTATTCCATATTGGAATTCTTCTATGATTGACGATGAAGAAGCTAGAGACAACTTTTTGAAGGATGTTTGCACTTTCTTAAGGAAGTTTAGTCGTATACCTTTTGGAGTAACACCAAAGGTTATATTGATAGCTTGGGAAAGTTTTGGCAAAATTAAAGATGCTTTGATGGACAAGCAATATCGACAAGAGGATATTCAAGAATTGATGAAGTAACTCCTTGAAATATGTGTGAAATTATTAGTTAAGAGTTTTCAGAAAATATTAATTTACCAAGCTGGAATCGCCCGCTTTTCTACTTCGATGATGACGATGATGAGTATACTGTTATATGGAGAAGGCCTAAAGCGATCACACCCGATGAACCATCCGAAGAGCCCAAAGACCTTTTAATCATGGGGGAAAAGGAACTTAGCACTATTCCTGAAAAGGATAAATCTAGTGTTGAGGACCTCATCCCAATCCTATGTGGATCCAAGGTGATTTTCCTACTATATTTTATTGATAATGATCAAATCTATGCGAAATCTTTGCTTAGTCTACGATAATTCCGATCACATCTCCTAAGATCGATTTTCTTTTTGAGGAGTTCACCTGTGAATTCGCTCCTATTCCACCAGGAATGGATGAAGACGAATTTGATGAAGAAGAAGTTGATGGTTATGATCATGATATTTCAAGTGATGACAATTCTTATGAGAACATCGAGTACGTTGAAGTATCACCTCTCAATTTGGAGTACAATAGTTTAGAGGAGGAGAATGAAGATCAAGAAGAGATAGTGTATGAATTAGAAGATATTTTTCAAATCCAAGATGTTATTCTTCGTGAGAAATTATTAAACGTCCATCGTCTTATTACTAATATCGAATCTTTGAAAAATAACCCTACTCCTGATTTTGTGTTCAAGTCTCCTTCTTCATTTCCTATTCCTGTCGTGGATAGTGATTCGTTCTTTGAAGAGTCCGATACTTTTCTTTCTCATTCAGGTAATTCTTTACCCGAGTTCGAGTCTTTTAGCGATCATACGGAAGAGATGAGAAGTGGCAGTACCACTACTTATGCTAATTACTCTCTTCCCGAGTATGATTCGTTTCTTTTTAAGATTGAGCCCGATCAGGGAGGGTTGACTAGTGTTGTTATTTCTAATCATTTAAATGACCATCTTTTGGAACTTCCAGAATTTGAATCATTTCATTTTGATTCGTCATTTCTTCGTCCTCCTCCGGAACCACCGGATGTTGAGATTTACTTACATTTTGAGCCCGATGCTCCCGTGATTGATAATTTTAATGAGCTTAATGACGACCAAAGGGGAAGTAAGATTGATTTTTCTCAAAATGTTGGAGATGACGATTCCTTCACATTTGTCATTCGGACTTTTCTCCCGTTTCTCACCTACCCTAAGGTTTCTCCTTTATCTTGCTCCACCGGGAGTGAAGATACCATTTTTGACCCCGACATCTTCATTTTTCATTTTCCTTATCTAGTGCCAGTAGTATTTTCAATGGAAGTTTCTTATTGCTCTCCCTAAGGACGAATGAATTCAGGGATCGAGTCAAGCTATGTGACTCAGTTACCAAAAACAAAGCGCTTCGTGGGAGGCACCCCATGCTTATCCATTTTCTATTTTTCTTTCTTGTTTCTAATGTGTTGTGAGGAGGCTTGTACTCTTCTGTTCTTTGTGTTTGTTGTTTGTACTTATGATTGTTTGCAGGATATACCCAAATTTTTCTGAAGACTCTCATGTTCGGTGTTTTGTCCCGGTCCACTCGAGTTTCCTAGCCTTTATTTGCAATTAGTTTGGGGAAATCCGATATCCTTTCATCTTATCGATTCACGTTTATCTTTGCATAATTAATAAATGGCTTAGATTTGCGTAGAGACCCGCCTTAAAACATTGACGACAATGTTTTGTTTTAGTTTGGGGAGGGAATCTATCGATTTGATATTACGTACTTATTGTTTTGTTCTCACGTACCCCGTTTTCCCGCAAAAATAGCAAAAATTTCAAATTTTTTAAATTTTTAAGTTTTATTTGTAGAAAAAATTAAAAAATAAAATAAGTGTTTTTGTCATAATTTTGACTTTCTTGCTGGGTAAGAATAAGAGTAAATTTTGACCCGATCGAGCGTGTTGAGCTCTAGCTTGTTCCTTAACTTTTAGGCTAAGCGTTCGCTAATTCGCGAAGAACGAAAAATGATAGAGTTAAGTATGAGTAGGATGCTAAACAAAGATTATTTGGAAATCTTAAGAGCTCATGTATGTAACTTGTTGCTTTTTCTCCCATAAGCTCTTAACCGGATTAATATACGTGCTGTTCTTGGAGATTAAACTTAAATCAACAATTTTTATGTAATATATAGCAAAAATTTTAGTCTTAGTTCAAATTTATACTTGAATTTTTCAAAAAGAAGTCTTCTTTAAATACATAAAATAATAATAATAATAATAATAAAAGTTGTGGGTTGATAAAAGTTTACTACCTCTTGCCGGCTCACAACCGATGTGGTAGTCTTCTAAAGAAAGCCCATAGTAAGAATAAAAATCCGAGACTGAAATATGTTTGCTACATCTTGTCGGAGGCGTGGCCGATAGCATCCTTACTGATATTTAGCTGTGATTTTGTTTTAAGCTTGGTTTGGATAAGTGAAAAGTCAGGAACGATGAATTTATTATTTTGGGGGCATTCTCGAAATCGAAATGCATCTTGTTCTATGATCCCTAACAGTTATGAAAATAACGAAAGTCAAAATTATCTCAACTATATTTAAAAAAAATGAAAAAGAAGTTTTAGAAAATGGGAAATAGGGGTGTTTTATAACTTGTGATTTCTTAGCTCTCTCAACAAAAATCTTTGCTACTTTTCAAAGGTTTAGTTTGGAGAAGTTTCGAGGTATTTGGTTATAAGGCATGTAATATTGCATGAGGACACGCAATCGCTTAGTTTGGAGAATTTTGATATGTGTGAAAACACATATCCATTTTATACCAAAATAAACCCAATAAAGACCAAAAACATAATAAAAAATGGCAAAGATATGCTTGTTTTTGTGTTTTGTATGTGCAGGTACGGATAAAGCAAAAACCATAAGAAAACGGTTAAAACCGGGCAAACACGAACACAAGAACGGAAGAGCACACAAAAAAGCCAGGAGGAAGCTATCAAAGTCAAGAATGGTCAACTCAAGTCAACCTTTGGTCAACTTAAGTCAAACCACAACAAGACAAAAATCCTAAAATTACCAAACCAGCCCCTCATTTACCAATCTACAAATTAAACCCTAAACCCTAACGTTCGTTATCTCTTTACATTACAAGAGATAACAACCGTTATCTATTCCTCATATAACCAAAGCCCAAAAACTAATATAAGCCCAGGTCAACGAGCCCTATTCCTGTGGTCAAAATTCACTCAAATGCATAACAGGGTAAAAATAAGCGGGAAAAGAGGTTTGTACTGTTTACTGTCTCCCTCATTTTACCACAAGCACAAAACAAAGGGCAAATGGTAATTAGCTATGCGGATGGGTAATTCAAGGGTTAAGGAACACGTTGGCAGGGTTAAACATCACTTAAGCTT
>BQNB010004889.1:52831-105135 GCA_026074375.1 Tanacetum coccineum
GTTTCTTGATAGTTTTGGGCATTCTCCGATGAGATGATTTGGATCTCCACATTTAAAGCATTTTATTTATCTTTTGCCATTCTTGTCATCTTTATTTCTTTGGGATGACTCGTGTGGTTTTCTTACAAATCTTCCTCGTCTTTTGAAAAATTTCTTGAAGTCTCTCACGGCCATGGCGTATTCTTCATCTTCATTATCAGAGGTCAAACTATCTTCATCACTAGATTCCTTTTTAACCCTTAAGGCAAAAGATCTATTTTGTTCTTTTTTGCCTTTAACCATTTCGGAATCTTTCTTTATTATTGCTTCATAAACTTGCAAGTTTCCAATAAGTTCATCTAGCGATAGTGATGTTAAATCCTTCGACTCTTCAATAGTCGTAACCTTTGTGCACCATTTAGGATGAAGTGCCCTAAGAAATTTTCTACCATAATTCTTGCTAGAAAAACCTTCATCGAGTGCTTTTAGACTAGTAATAATAGTGTTAAATTTAGCAAAACCATTATTTATCGATTCCTCTTTCAGAATCATAAATTGTTCATATTGTTGAACAATAAGATCTATTTTATTATCTTTGACTTGACTATTACCTTGGTGAGTGATTAGTAAAGTATCCTAAATTTCTTTTACCGTTTTACACATAAAAATTCTTTGGTATTCTTTGCGTGGCAAAGCATTATAAATTATCATTTTAGCTTCATTATTTTTAGCGAGTTTCTTTTTAAGATCACCATTTTGTTTATCAAATGGTACAATTTCATCCTTTTTAGTTTCAGGATTATTTTGAACGGGAGAAAAATCACCATAGGTAATAATATACCAAATATCTAGATCTTTTGATTTCACATAAGTTTCGAATCTATTTTTCCAATAAATAAATCCATCACTTTCAAATAGTGGTGGTCTTTGCATAGATTTCCCTTCTAAATATTTTTCCGATTTCATAGATCGATTCAAGTTTTAAAATACAATTTATTTTAAAAATCTTGTTTAATCTGGCTCTGATACCAATTATGGAAAACTAGAAGGGGGTTGAATAGTTTACTGCTTTTTAATTTGATGTATAGTTTGTTTATAAAAACTTGGATTCAACTTCATGTGATCTTAATATGTGCACAATATGAACAATACAAGTAAGTAAATAAATAATATGAAAGAGAAGAGATAAGAGTTAGAAAGATCAAACCACAATACAAGGATTTATAGTGGTTCGGTAATGAAGCACCTCTTCGCCCAACTCCACTCCCCGAGCACCAAACTCAAGAGTTCTCTTCATTATGTCAACAAACTCCCTTTAGGCGAAGAAAACCGTACACAACTAAGTTTACACCGATTTCTGACACTAAGCCAAAGGTCGAGTTCTAATCCTAGCTAGAACCAATCTATCACAACTTTTGTATTTTGAGGACTAAAATGCTAACCGCACAACTTCACTTCACTTCACAACTTCACTTCACTTCACAACTTCTCACTCCACTACTTCACTTCACTTCACAACTTCACTACGCTTCACAACTTCACTACAGTTTAAAAGTTTACTTTCAAAAATTGTATAGATCTTGACGTTATCATGTTAATCAAATCACAATATGAACCAAGCAATACAATAACTATTTAAACGAAAACTAAATAACAACAAAAATAATGTAAAAGATATGAAAGAAACAACCAAACCAAGACAACGGAATTTTAAAGTGGTTAGATAGAAGCACCTCTTCGCCTTCTTCACTCCTCGATTATTCTACTCGAGTTTTCACTATGTCAACAAGCTCCTTTAGTGGGAGAGAAAACCGTTTTTACATTGTCGCTTTCCGTATTTTTCTGTCACTAAGCCTAATGCAGAGTCCCAATCTTAGCTGAACCTAATCTCCACTTCACAAGATATAAACACTCACAAGATCTTTTACTATAAAATCTACCACATATCCGATCACAACATATACACAAGATAAATACAAGAGCTTTTGGTATTAGAAGGAGGAGGATAAATCACTAATTAACACTTTAATTTCTTGACGAATACGAGTGTTCTTCTCTTTCACTTGAATGAGATGAAAGAGATGAGAAGAAGAGATTAGATTACTTGAAACAAGATCTAAGTATGTTAGTGATCAAGAGTTTTAGTGAGAGAAAGAAGGTTTAGAGAGAGACATAAAAGACTAAAAAATTTGGTGCAAAGAGGAATAATTTTTCTGCTGGGAATGGAGCAGTATTTATAGGCAGGGAATCCTAACGGCTCTCTGGGGGCGGTCCTGGCGGTCCCTTATATATAAGAGGGCCGCCGCCTAGACTCCGCTCTCTTTTTTTTATCTTTTTTTGTGGGGAAGGTTGTATCTAAAGTTAAAGCATAGTATGCTAAGTTTAAGTTTTTGTAAAATGAGCGACCCTCCATTAGGGGTTGTTTGTTAGTTATATGAAATTCCTAGGAAAGTGTCGGTCGTTTCATAGATAACTGTCTTTAGATCGTTAAGTAATTTGTAGAAACTTACATAGTTAGGTTAGTTAAAGGACCATGGAAACCATGCAAGCCCAAGCCTACCATCATTATAAATATTATAAACACTCTCCATGCCTTAGTGAGGTGGATGGTTGCTCATTTTACACACATTTATAATTTGTATACTTTCTCTCTCTAGTGTTCATCTAACCCTTTCTCTCACTAAAACAAATCTCTTTCCCATGATCATCTAGTATGTTATTTGATTTGTCTTAAATACAGTTTCATCTTTTTTGTTTCGGTGATTATATTAAATAGGACAGAAAATCCACCTTAGGTAATAACATGCAAAGATCTAGATCTTTGATTTAACATAAGTTTCGGAGCTATTTTTTCAATAAATAAATCCATCACTTTCAAATAATGGTTGGTCTTGAATAGATTTACATTTCTAAATATTTTTTCCGATTCCATAGATCGATTCAAGTTTTAAAATACAATTTATTTTAAAATTCTTGTTTGACGTGGCTCTTGATACCAATTGTGGAAAACAGAGGGGGGGGGTTGAATAGTTTCCGAAAGTAATTTGTTTAAAATTTATAAATTAATTATGAGATTATTAAATAGTAGTGACCTTAAATTCGGGTTCTTACAAATATGTTCGCAAGTTGATACTCCGTCATCACAAAGTAAACTTCAACCACGCCATTATCGACTTTCTCTCTTATGAAATGGTAACGTATGTCAATGTTATTTGACCGAGAGTGCTAGACATTGTTGCAGAAGAGAGCAATGACACTTTTGTTATCGCAATAAAGAGGTATATTATTGAATGCAAAGCCGTAATCCTTAAGCTGTGATCTTATGCAAAGGATTTGAGTACAACATCCAGACATGGTAATGTATTCAGCCTCATTGGTTGAGATAGCCGTGCTTTTCTACTTCTTTGATGACCAACTCACTAATTTGTCTCCAAGAAACTGAGCACTTCTCGATGTACTTCTACGGGTATCTTGATAACCTGCATGGTCAGCATCTGCATAGGCCGTTAGTGCCATGGCGGTATCCTTCAGATACCAGAGACCCTAGTTAATGGTGCCTCTAAGGTACTGAAAGACCCGTTTAATTGCTTCAATGTGCTTTTTGGTAGGCTTAGCCTGATACCTAGCACATATGCACACAACGAACACAAGGTCTGGTCTACTGAAAGTGAGGTACATTAGGGAGCCGACCATACTTCTAAATCGAGTTTGGTCAACTGGAATCCCTAAAGGGTCATTATCTAGTTTTAATCGATCCACCATCAGTGTATCTATAGGTTCACAAGCATTAGGATCAGTTGAGGCAAATATAATATCATCTACATATATTTGAACGAGAAGGATATGTTTGCCTGATTTGCGCGTGAATAATGTTGGATCTACTGCACCCTTAGAGATTATGTTTGCCATAAGAAACCTTGATAAGGTGTCATACCACACCCTTGGAGCATGCTTTAAGCCATAAAGAGCCTTCTTCAGATGATAAACGTATGTAGGATGATCTGGATCTTCAAAGCCCTCTGGTTGACTGACAAATACTTCTTCTTGTAGCTCACCATTTAGAAAAGCAGTATTGACATCCATCTGGTAGATGTTCATGTTTTTGCTGGCAACATTGACAATGAAGATTTTGATAGTCTCTATTCGTGTAATAGGTGTAAATGATTCTTCAAAATTGATACCCTCCTCTTGACGATATCCCTTTGCTACTAATCGAACTTTGTTTTTTAGAACATCACCATGCTCATCACGCTTTACTTTGTAAATCCACTTGAGAGAAATGATTATTACATGTCTGGTTTTGGTACTAACACCCATACTTGAAGTCTATTAAACTCGTGAATTTCATATTGTATAGCTTTAAATTAGCAATCTTCTGTCACAGCCATTTTGAAATTCTTTGGTTTGACTTTTGACAGTACAAAATGGTAACAGCACCATAAAGCATCAGAAGCTAACTATTTTCTGGTGGATACTGGACGAGAAGGATTACCAACTACATTATTAATCAGATGATCGTTGGTCCATTTTCTGAGATGATCTGGTGTTTGAGTATCTTGGTTTGGTTCAGCTGAACGAACATCCCCTGATGATGACTCTGCAGAACCAGGTTCTCCAGCAATAGGGTTAGATGAGGGATGAAGGACAGCTTGAGCAAATGGGTTATCTTCGTAAGTGGGTCCAGCTGCAACACCTTGATGAAAGACGGGAGCTTGTACTTCTGAGGATGACGGTGAAATACTTGTAGACGGTGCATCTTGAGCAATAGTAGTAGAAATATATGCACCCGTTGAAACAACTTGAGCGTTAACTGCAGTAGCAGAAGGTAATGGTCCATTAGCTCTAGGTAGTTCAAAGTATTCATCAAACATCGGTTGGAATAAAATCTCTAAATCTTTATTGGTAGGTGGTACATAATTAGTTGCAGGGACTTGATTTGGTACGAGACCTGAACTGTTTTGTCCAGGCGTCATTAAGATAGGCTCGGTTCCTAAACTGATGTGTACAGGAGCCATGAATTGAGGCTCGGGTCCTAAACTAAATTGTTCAGAAGCCATGAATTAAGGCTCGGGTCCTGAACTAAATTGTTCAGAAGCCATTAATTGAGGCTCGGGTCCTGAACTGAATTAATCAGAAGCCATTAATTAAGGCTCGGGCCATGAACTGAATTGATCAGAAGCCATTGACCATTTCAAGATCAGTTCTGCTCTATTTTAGTGCGGGTGTTGTTGGTGGAAGGGTTGTTGATGTTGTCGTGGTTGAAGCTGTAATGATTGGTTCTTGAAATGGAGGAGATACTGGTTTTGGAGGTTAGAGATCGATGACATGAATAAATAGTGGAGGAACAGATGAAGAAGCTTGTTGGATAGCAACAGTGGCCATGGATTCAACTTCGGTTTCCATAGTAGTTTTTCCTGGTTCATCTTCCTGTGATTTGTCATTAATGAATTGATCACCAAAAGTAAAGTTATCCTCAAGATTCTTCATTGATGAAAGGGTTCCAGATGAGCTTGGTGGATTCTCCAGGTGGACATGTTCCTCAGTAGTATGCTTCAAGCTTTCATGTACCTTAGGGTACATAGTAGCAAGGAAGTCATCGTACATGGGTGTAGAATACAAGTAATCTTTGATATATGAGAAGTAAGAACTAGTGAGAGAAAGTGGAAGGAATGATGTATTTTCTAGAGAGAGAAAGTGATAAACATGAGATGCATTATGTGATATGAGAATACAACCAACCAACACCCTCTCCAAGGCATGGAGAGGGTATTTATACTACAATAGTGGCCGGCCATGGGCCTTGGGAGGCTTTCCATGGGCCTTTGGGCCATATTAGCTTATGATACTAAACATTTACTAACTACGGGCTTTGACTAGTTAACTATTGGAAGTGACCGAGACTTTTCTTGTTTCTAACAATCTCCCCCTAAGGGAGGTCACTCCAATTTACAAAAAATATAATCCTAGCATACTATGCTTTGTCTTTAGTCTTCAGCTCGTAAACTTCATGTCTTTCATTAACTTTATCTTGTGAATATGTTGTAGTGTCTTTTGACTTTAGGCACGAGCTTGTTCCTTTATCTTGACTTGTAAGTGAAAATGTGATCTTGAACACCATGAGATCATCAACCAAGCATAATCTCGTTTCGCCATCTTGTAAACTTTGCCATCTTGTGAACTTGTGACTTCTGGACCGACATGCTCATACCTTTCTTGATTTGTTGACTTGAAAAGCTTTAATGTTGCATCTTTCTTGAAATTATTTAACTTTAACACTTCGTCACTTCGAGAAAGACGTTCGGTATCAGAGTGACGGAAACTTCTTTGAAATTCTTTGTCTTTAATACTTCGTCACTTCAAGAAAGACGTACGGTATCAGAGTAGCGGAAGTCTTGAAACATGTACTTGAGCTTTCATGATGTCTTTATGGTTGTCGGTCGGGTATGAGCATGTGGTTATGAATCTTGTGAGTCAGCTGGAATCAGGTACCTTCACCTCCATCTTTAAGTATCCTGCATTAAAACAGTTAGCAATAAAGCGGGGGGACGAATATGGCTTTGTCATTCGCCCGTGTTTGGTTGGAGTAACCTTTGAATCCGTGAGGATCGACCTGTGATCAGGTAGATTCAATTTAAGAAGAATCTCCTTGACAGGATTTCCAGCTGAAGTATCGAGTCTTTCTAACACATGTGAATTTCGATTCATCAAACTCTGATGCTATCATGATTAGAACGTGTCAAAGCAGACAGACTCGATAAGAAGTGAACCAGCAGTTACTATATCAAAGTTTGAATAAAATTGATTTGAAAATCAATTGACGTGTCACTTGTTAAACTGGTTTTGTGACACATCGAGAGTGTTAATCATTTCTAAATTCATCATCAATTGTCAATTCATAACCTGGAACAAGTTTTGATTCTCTCTGAATTGCACCATCGTTTCTTTCCAGTTGTCACAAGTTTGATTCATATAGAATCGCACAAGTCACCTACCATGAGCTTGTTTGATGTTGGCTCAAGCAGGATTTCCATCTTCACTGTGAATTATATCACTCGGATAAATTTATTAATTTGTGAATTATTTCGTTCTGGCAAATTTACTGGATATGCGTAGGACTCTAAATGTATATCTTGTTATTCACATTGTGTGACTAAGCAATCATAATTTGACAAGTGTCTAAATGAGATTTATGGTTGTTTGATCTCTTTTGGCCTCCTAGACTTAATAGTGACTTTGTTTTAGTGACGAAGGTGGAGCAGAACTGTCACCTTTTTAATATCAACTAACTCGGAGTGATGAAGTTACGATTAGAAAATGATGTTAATCTCCGTAAGAAATGAAACAAGAGTCTTTTGAGAGACCTTGAGTGGCTAGGGAGGGTTGTGCATAGTGTCACTGGGTCCATGACTGTCTTCAATGTCGGACAACATCTTAGTGTTTCTGACAGATTATGTATTGACCCGGTTTCTGCCTAAGTGTATAGAGGGCTTCTTTCTTTTCACCCTTTATCCTTACATTTCTTTTTCATTCTTCAACCCCTTTAATGCTTACCGAGACTTCATAACTAACACCTTGTTGGGTTTATTCCAGTGTTAGCTCCATCTCAGTCGGCATTATTCCCGATTCTCACTTTTTCTCCTTTTGTATCATACCTAAGGACTTCTACACTAACTAGTGGATATCCCTGGGTAGATCCCTTCGGTTCTGGCTGGATCATGGGATTTGAATACCTATGCCAAACCACCTTATAGCTCCATAAATTTAACGATAAATGTCGGTACTTTGGGTGTTTTCCATCTCAATCAAAACAAAAATCATTGAAAATTTCAATCAAAGTGTTTGATATAAATATCAAAAAATTTACACTTTGAAAGTTTTTTCATCATCACTAAAAGCTCTCCCTTAACATGTGCACCGTAATCGTAGTACACGTTATGTTTAGAGTGCATTGAGTCCATTTTATATGATCACATTTCAATACAAATTAGGTTCAGTTTAATCACATTTTCTCCCCTTATCCAAAATGTTAACCCCTTGATATTTTGGATATCATTGATTAAACGTTCGGGGACAACATGTTACATACTATCTATAAGGAACATTTTAATGATCCTCTCAATTTATGAGGGTATATAAGATAGTGTTGCGTACAATAATTTGAAATTTTTTGAATTTTCTGAGAAATTCTTGAAAATTTTATACTCGAGCACTCCTTAATATCACCATAAAGTCTACACTACATCTAGACAAATTCACAAGTTTATTATGTACGAGGTTTGACCTAAATGATAAGAACATCATATGATAGAATCATATGGTTCTTTGTAGTAGCCATAGGTCTCCTTCGTATAATCTCCCTCCAACGAACTTTTCTAAGCTCCTCATTAACCTTCTTTCTTTCAAGAAGTTGTCAATCTGATATTTCTCTGTCTAAGCACTCTTCGGCATTGCTTCAACTTTCTTTCCAAGTTACGAAAGTCTTTGCTCCAAACTTATGAGTAATGAAACAGACTTCAGATACATATGTAATTGAGCTGTGTAGTTGCCGTTGATTGTCAGTGTTGATGTTGCTAGCTTGCCCCTAAACCAGCAATCTTTTGAGTATATCTGAACGTTCTTGCAAGCCGCATTAAGCGTCTTGAATGTATAAAGCCCAAAATAAACAAGTATCCAAAGGTACACAATTATCCCTTTCCAAGAATTTGATACCGCAAACACCAAAGTCAATTAAGTCTCGGATGAGGCTTTTTTCTCCAGGATAGTGGATGATATAAATTGAAACACAAAGTCAATAAGTCTTTGGATGTCATAATTATTCCCTCTAAATAGGGCCGAAATGATGACTCTTAAGTCAACTATAGTCTCGTAAGAAGTCATTTCTTCCTAACAGGATCACAGACAATATAATGGAATCATCATACCTATGTGTACCTCTTGCTATCTTATTATACCTACTTCTTTTAAGAATAAGCTTAGTGATGGATCCCGGTCGGGTAAACAAACATTAACTAAAATTCTTCTCCACATTTAAAATTAATTATATCTAACACTTCCTCACTCCCATTGGGGACTCAAATGGAATGCATATCTGTACTAATGAGAGATGTCTATTCCACATGAGATTGAAATAACGTGACACCCGAAAGATTCAAAAAGGCCTAAAATAAAAAAGCTAACTCAAAGACCAAAGAAGCAACCTCAAAAGAGGCCAAGGACACTACAAGTATACATCTATCCTTCCCATTGTTGGTTTTGGACCGTGAGAATCAAGCATATACCTTATACACATCCTGTGATCGTGTTTGAGAATCAATATAACTTAGATCTATTCATGATGAATCAACTTCAAGGTCTTAAAAATATGTTATTATTTCCAAACATTCTAAGTCTTTTTACAAACTAGAGGTGTTGGAAAATATTGATCGAATGTAGTTTAAGGCCTGAATTCACTAAGTCTCAAATTGCAAATAAGTCCATAAAGATTTAAACAAATGACATCTAAAGCACTTGTAGTTAAAATAAATTAACTCCTCTTGAAATTGTTATCCGTCATTATCAAAAACTTTATCCGTTTATTCCGTGACTTATTTTGAAAGACCGTTTTAAAAGATTATTTGATGACGCTTTCTCCCCCTCAATAACGACCTGTTTCTATTTAAAGGAGTTGTTGTCAGTGTTTGAGTGGTCGATTGTCTTTTAAAATCCTTTGTGATTACTAAAACATGTTCATTGTGAAGAACAACTTTTTACCAATAATAATTAAGATTTCTTCTTATATTTAATCTCATATGCGCACTAACACGTACATAATGGTACATAGGAAGCAGGGTGTGATGCAATGTAAATCACAGCCCTTTTCATGGTCATAAAGTAGGGACATGCCGAGAATAAATTCCGTTATGAGGTCAAGTTTTTCTTTTTGAAATACTTGCCTTAGTTGAAGGACTGAGTTGCTATCTGAAATCGTTGCTATCTGAAATAATAGCAAGTCATTTGGCATGTTTTGAAAACAATTGGAACTTCTGCTCGAACTTCATTTACAGCCTCGTATCATTATTGAATGACATTTCTAAGACCGTAAATGTTATCAATTTTCAGAAGACATGCCATTATTACCTCTTTTTATATTTTTCTCATTTTTAATTTTTTCTTTGGTTTTATGAATTTTATATTTTTGTATTTTGTTTTTTATAAAAAATTTGAAAAAGTAAAAAATCATTTTGGTTTTTATGGTTTTAATATATATACATATCATACAGGATATTTGAATAGGTACCACCACTATTCATCAACTTCATCTGCCAATTGTTTCAGAGTCTCCGGCGTAAAACTCCGCATTCCCAGCTTGTTGATAAGAAATTTAATTTTTTCTCTGCATAGGGGTTTAGTGAAGATGTTCGCTAGTTGATACTCCGTGTTGACAAAGTAAAGTTCGATCACACCATTCTCAACATGCTCCTTGATAAAGTGAAATCTGATGTCTATATGCTTTGATCTGGAATGTTGAACGTTGTTGCAGCATAAGGCAATAGCGCTTTTGTTATCACAGTACATTGGAATTTTATTGAATCCAAGGCTATAGTCGGTAAGCTATGATCTCATCCAAATAATTTGAGCACAACATCCCGAAACAGCAATATATTCAGCTTCCGTACTGGATATCGCAGCGCTTTTCTGCCTTTTTGATGACCAGCTAACAAGTTTATCTCCCAGAAACTGCATACTACCAGATGTGCTACGGCGTGTATCTTGACAACCAGCATGATTCGCATCTGCAAATGCTGATAGTTCAATTGAAGAATCCTTCGGATACTATAGACCCTGATTGACGGTTCCTCTTAGATACTAAAAGATCCTTTTGACTGCATGTAAGTGCTTTTTGGTAGGCCGAGCCTGATATCGGGTACACATGCATATAGCAAATTGTAGGTCAGGTCTACTGGCTGTGAGATAAAGGAGGGTGCCAATCATACCACGATAGTGTGATGGATCAACATCTTTCCCTTCTTTATCCTCATCTAGTTTGAATTTTTCCACCATGGGAGTATCCACTGGGTCACAAGAATCAAAACCGTACTTCTTTAACAATTCAAGGGCATATTTTGACTGGTTAATAAAGATGCCTATGGGACTTTGAGAAATCTGTAGTCCTAAGAAAAATGATATTTTGCCCATCATTAACATCTTAAATTTTGAACATGTGGTTTTAGCAAATAGGTCACATAGTTCAAGTTTAGATGCAGCAAAGATAATATCACGACCGATACTTGTACCAGAAGTATTCCTTTGCTTCCTTACATGAACAGAGTAGGATCCCCTAAGCCTTTGGAAAGTCGTGTGGAGTATCAGGAACAAGACAACATGTCATACCCACGCGCGTTGACCGATTTTTCAACCCATAAAGAGCTTTCTTTAGCTTATACATGTGATTAGGGTTATCTGGATCCACAAAACCGTCCAACTAGCTTACATAAACTTCTTCCCGTAAATTACCATTCAGAAACGCAATCTTGACATCCATTTGGTAGACGACCATGTTCATGTGAGCGGCGAACGCGAGAAAAATCCTTATAGCCTCTAATCTTGCAACCGGAGCAAAAGACTCTTCAAAATCAATTCCTCTTCTTGACGGTAACCACGAGCCATCTAACGAGCCTTGTCTTTAAAATAGCCTCCCAGTTCGTCTAGCTTCACTTTAGTAATCCACTCAAAGATAATAACCATAACTTTGTCAGTACGGGTAGAGCTCCCAACTTCATGGCATTTAAACTCATTGAGCTCTTCTTGCATGCTTCGATCCAGCAAGGATTGATCAAAGAATCTTTATATAACTTGGGGTCAACACAGTGAGAAAGCATCGTATAACAGAAAAGAGCATGCTCATGTAATTGTTACCTTATGAAACTAGTCCTACGATTCCTCCGAAGATTTTTCAAGTGGATGATCCTTAGTCCATTTGCTATTATGTTCAGAAATTTGGTGATCAGGATGCACAATTGTATGAAAAGAATCCGTTGATGAAGATTGATCAGAATGAACTTTTGATTAGGAATACCAAAGTACGAGTCATTACCCATAAGTGCACCTTCAATATCATGGTTGATCTTCTTCAAACATCGTTTGAATTATGGGAGGTTGAGTTTCGGGTGTTTTTTGAGAGTTACTTGGTGATGGTGCATCTTGGTCAACTTTGTGAGGAAGGTGAACCGTTGATACACGAGAACCTGAAGCAACTACTTCATCAAATAGAGCAATGACCTTCAGGGTTGGAGATCAACAATTGGTGAAGGAGTGAGTAATTCAATCAACGCGGTTGAAACATTAGATCCTAATCATTCTTAAAGGTGGATAAACGATTTAAGGAGAGGGTTTGGCACGAGTCCCCTGAACTGATTGATGCAAGTTTATTTTATGAAGTGCGGGTTTCTGAACTGTTGTTCAGAAGCCATTGCAGTCAGCTCATCAAAATCTACATGAATTGTCTTAATTATTCCGACCTGGTACGTCGGTTGTAATACGAAATGCATTCCTTGTGAAGCATAGCCAAAAAATACTCAATATTAAGCTTTTTGTTGAACTTACCCAAGTCTCACTATCATTTGTCGGATAGCAAGTGCACCAATACATGGAAAACGATAGGTCGGGAGTTTGTCATGTAAAAGCTTAATGGGTGTTTTGCGTGGCAAAGGCGTATGATGGAACGAGTTTTGGTTGTAACATGCGTAGCAACTGCTTCTCCATAAAAAAAAAAAAAAAAAATAACAGAGCTTTTGCATAAATCAACATTGTGCGGGCAGCTTCAATTAGCGTACAATTTTTGTCTTGCAACGACACCATTTTTGCTGTGGAGAGTCGAGCAACAATTTTCATGAGAGATCCAACCTTCCCATAATATGTCACGCAAATTTAGGAAAGCATCGTAGTAACAGAAAAGAGCTTGCTCATGTAATTGCAGTCTTGTGGAAACTGGTCTAGCGAGTTCACCGATTATATTTTCAAGTGGATGATCCTTAGTCCATTTGCTATTGTGTTTAGAAATTTGGTGATTGGGATACATAATTGTATGAATAGAATCCGATGATGAAGATTGATCAGAAGGGACTTCTGCCCATAAGAATAATGAAGCTTTTGCATAAATCAAAATTATGCGGGCAACCTCAATTAGCGTACAATTACGTCTTTCAATGACACCATTTTGTAGTAGGGAGCGAGCAACAGATGTTTTATGAGAGATGCCAACCTTCTCATAATATTCACGTAAGGTTTGATTAACAAATTTAGTTCCATTATCTGTTCTGATTCTTCGGACAGGTACTTTAAGCCGCACTTGGATCATCTTGATAAACTTGATTATGAAATCTGGAGCTTCATCTTTTGACCTTAAGAACTGAATCTATGTGAATCGAGAGTAATCATCGACAATGACGAGGATGCACTTCTTTCCATTAACACTTGCGACACGCATTGGACCACAAAGATCCAGGTGTAAAAGAAAGAGTTTTTCTTGGTTGGTGTCTTCAGATTTAGGTTTGTGGGGTTTCTTCTTGCTTTTACCCATTGCACAAGCAGAACATAGATGGTCCTTTTCAAATTTAAGCTTAGGGAGACCTTGAACGAGACCATGTCTAGCTAAATGGTTGATTGCATCAAAGTTCAGATGAGACAGACGTCGATGCCATAGCCAGGACTTAGTCTTTGAGGCCTTTGACAAGAGACATATAGGAGAGGATGCCATCATATCTCTAAGAGACAAAGTATATAGATTGTTGCCTCGAGATCCAATCAAAAGATCAACACCTTCTAAATTAAGAATAAAGCAGGTGTGTTGACGAAAAGCAACTTCAAGGTTCGAATTATAAAATTGCCCAACGGAGAATAAATTGTGTCCAAGTCCTTCTACGTAGTAAACCCTTGATATCGTAACATTCCCAATCTGATAATCATCATAACCCAATATCTTTGCCACGTGATCATTTCTGAATTTGATTGTACCCAAAAACTTATTGACAAAATTGATGAGTTGAGAGCGATCTTCGGTCATATGCTTAGAGCAGCCAGAGTCCAAATAACAGAGAACAATTTGGATGACCTGCATTCATCAAGAGAGGAAGATGGAACATCAGAAACTTTGGATCCCCAATATTGACTGGATTCCTTTTTGTTAGCAGATACACATTTAGGAACCTTAGATTTGCTAATAGGAACATTAGTTTTAGATTTCCTAGGTTTCCTTGAGTAAACCAATGTTACAACAGGCTGAGCTGTTTCATTTTCTGGAGCAGGTGGTTTCCTAAGGGGTACTTCAGTAGTTGTGGTAATCCTAGTTAAAGGACAAGCATTTCCTACTATAGTGAAGGTCCGACCAGTAGGTCTTCAGATGTATCCAATATTTGTAAACACCTTTCCTGTTGGTTTCCAAACTTTTCTCTTTGAACTTTTCTTAACAGATTTAGATTTATTACGAGCATTCACATTATTGATAAAATCAAGAACACACAAATAATGATTAACAGAAAGCATGCAACCATTACACTTAACACATTTTAGTTCTGAATTCGCATTAAGCTTAGAATGTTGCACATGAGCAGTTCCTTTAGATTCAACAACACAATCTTTATTTTTCAAACTAGACTTGACTTTCCTAGGGTAGGCTTCTACTTTATTCTTCTGAGTACTACTTGGTGTTTGCCAAATCTTATCATTCTTTGTATTGCCTGAAGGTTGTGATCCGCTAGCACTAGTAGACGGTTTTCCTCCTGTAGAAGACAACATAGGTTTGTTAGAAACTAGGTTTGATGTTGAGGTTGTTTTTATGATTGTATTTCCTGAGGATGTGACGGGCTTAGTAAATCTAACCTTTTTGTCCTTGTTCTTTGGGGTCACAGCCACTATTTTTCCATCAGTATTGTTGACACTAGGGCAGGTTTTACTGATGTTTGTAAGTAACTCTTGAACTAGTTTAGCATACCTACAGGCAGATTCTAAGGATTGATCTAGTGGATATTTGGATTTAACATGTTCAACTAGATCCCTAATAACGGTAGCTTCTTCCTGAGTGTTCTTAATATAGGTAGAGTGAGCTGTTTGTTTATTCAACAATTTAGGGGTTATTGGTTCCACATCAATCTTAAGCATTTCTAGATCACTAGGGTGTTTTGTAACGTCATTATCAACTAGAGCTTTTCCTTTAAGTTTCCTTAAATCATCCTTGAGAGCTGTAATTACCAAAACTTTTTCCTGAAGAATAGCATTTAATTTAGAAATTTCCACAGACTTTAGATTGACTTGATTAATTAAATCATCACATTGTTCTTTTGATCGAATACGTGTTGGTTTAATCGAGTCATAAAGTTGCTTATAGGTCTGTTTCAAATGCTCATTCTCAGCAATAAGCTTTGTCACCCTATGATCCAATTCAATATTTATAGTTTCAATCTCTTCTAAGTCCTTTTTAATCTTATCCTCATTCTGTTTTCCACTTAGAGATTTAATTCTCTCTTTCAACTTCTTTATGATCGTGTCTTTCTCTTGGGACTGAGATTTCAATTCACTTAATTCAAAAAATTGATCAAAACTTAGAGCACTTTGATTTGAAATAGGATTGTCCCTTTGAAAAATTTCCTGATTAAGTTGAGAATCAACTTCTAAAGAGATGCAATGTTTTTCAAGAGTGGTGAAACTTTTGAATAGTTTATCATAAATCTCTTTTTCAATGAAATCCGTTTGAAGCTCAGTCTCAAGTTTGAGACACTTTTCACATTCATGCACATTTACAGAAGCAATATCCGCAGAAGAATTCATAATTACATTCACAATATCTTTGTTAATGACTTGTTCCAAGAGTCGTTCGTTTTCGTTCAAAACTTGATTCATTTTAACTTCAAATGTTTTTGACTCTAAACGATGTTGTTCCACAGCCTGTTCCATTTGATGAAAGACATTTTGGACTTCAGAAAGTTCATCAACCAAATATTGATTGAATGTGTTAAATAAGTCCTTCAGAGCTTTTACAAATGGAATTATTTCATCCCTAAAACAAGCTTTTGTATGTTCGAACCCCCACGAACCCTCAGTGATAGCTGTGGGTGTGGTTCTTTCTTTGACTACCACATCAAAACCAGCAAGATGGTGTTTAAGTTTCTTCAAACTCGTATTAACCATGCTGACTTTAGGAAGTTCTTTTGGAACCTCAACATTGGTGGGTCTACTAGAAAGAGTGGGTTCTGCAGAATTCACAGAATTCTGAGACCAAAAGGCTTGTTCAGCAGATAATTCAGTTTGTGGAACAAATCGTTTTTCAAAATCTTGAGAAAGTTGATTAAGAACAGCATAATCGACTGGTGTAGTATTAACTTTCTTTTCTAACATTATAGGATCCTTTTGTTTTAAAAGCATTTTTGAACGACTCTCTTCAGCAAGCATTAAGGTCTCTTCCAGCAAGCATTAGGGTCTCTTAAACAAGTCAGGAATCTCAATTGCACTCATATTCATTAATTACATTACCATCATAAAGCTTTGGTTCCAACTGCTGAGCTTTCTTTAGATAGAAAGTATTTTGAAAACCTAGAGCTTGTTTGGTGGTATGATCATAGAAAAACTAAGGTTTTGTCAACATGTGAACAGTATATGAAGATTGATCTCTTTTTAAAAATCATTATTATCTAACTGTTGATTCTCTTTTCTAAGGCTTTCTATCTAGCTATGTTCTAGATTCTTCTTCTTAAAATCATTTTGAGAAGAATTAAACGGTTGCATTAAAGATTTCTTTTATTTTAAATGTTCAGAAAGAGTTTGTTTAAGCCGATCAATCTCTACAGACTGTGCACTTGAATCTGAAATGTTATCATTACTCCTTAAATTAACATTTTGTCCTTCTTTTAAAACTTTAACTTGTTCCTTGTATCTTTCAAGCTCAGCAGTTTAAGTTATATTGACATTTTATTTTCTAAATTCTTCTTGGTTAAATTAAACTACTTGTGTTTTCAGTTTTTCTATCTACAGATAATATTGTGCATCTTGTTGTGAAGATGAGTTTGAATTTTCTGAACAGTACCTATTGTGATTTCAAATCACTTTTTGGGAATAAGAATATATTGCTCATCATTGTTATTTTCAGTCTCTGACTGGTTTCAACATTTCGATGAGTCAGAAGACGGCATCACCTCCGCTTTTGATTTTCATATTAGTTATCCCATTATCAGGATAGTGTACTCAGTGAGAGCATTGAACCATAATGGGATAAATTGCCATCGTGAAACTTTGGAAGTGTTCGAGTTTCATCATCATCAGAGTCATATGCTCCAAAAACATCAGCTTGATAAGGCAACATTGTGAGTAAATGTCGAGTCTGTATGCTGATCATTCTGCAATTCTGGATCTGCCAAATGGCTAGCTCTCTCCTCATGTAGGGAATTTGACATTGACTAAGCTTGGAACCAGCAACACTTTATCCTTAAACAATGAATCATCCTGTTTCCTTTTTGGTTTAGTGCAATGTTTTAGACAGTGTCCTTCCCTTTGCAGTTGTAACATATAACAGGCCTTGGTTTCCCGAATTACTTCCATTGTCCTGGTGTCGTATGAGTCTTATGGTACCCGCATGGAAAAGAGGTTTGTTTTTTTGTTTTTTTTTTTCTCCCTAAAATTGGTTGTAAGATAAACTCACCCATCATTAATGGTTAAGCTTGTTGCCTAGGGTTTGACGATTCCTCAGCTGTTATTGGTAGTAGGTTTGTGATAGAGGGAGATGTGACAACAGCAGTCAAGAATGACATAAGTGATTAATAGTATCATGGTTATCACCTCTTTGGAAACACTGAACAATTAGACCGTGTCCTGATTGGGAAAATTCAGGTTGTTGGTTAACTAAGGGAGCATATTCCAATTGAGGGATGGATGATGATGGAGAATAAACGTTGTGGTGAACTAATAATTGATAATTATTAGATGGATAAGTGATTGAAAGAGGTGTGGATGATTGATTGTTTGGAGTATTGTTGAGACTGTAAGATAATCTATACTGTGGAGTACTGATTGGTGAAACTTTGTGGTGGAATAGGAGTGTTTTGTTATGTGTTTGTGTGTTTGATTAGGAAACTGGAGTATCTAATGGGTTACAACCAAAGCAAGAGGATATGAGTTGCGTTTGCATTAATCGATCTTATTTGCATGAAATTTCATGTTGTTCCCAAGTTGCATGAAGCTGGATAAATGTTAGTTGTGTGCAAATCCCGAACCTGTTTGACATCTGCTCACAATTTGCTCCACTCAGGAGGAAGGGGTATTCAATATTGGTGTTCACTTGAAATTGTTCCAGTTTATATTGTTGATGTTCATATCATTGAGTTGCAGTAAATTCTCAAGTAATATCAAAATAGTGTTTTCACCTTTTGATAAGCAAACTTATTGAATTATCATAAAGCTTACACTCTCTTTCCTGTTTCGTCAATGAAGTTCCTTGCATGGAGAGTTATAATTATCCTCCTAAAGTTCCTTGGCGACTTTACTGATTGTTAACCAAGATAGACCTCAGGGTCGTAGTCTTGGAGAATGATATTTGTTGCCTTGTTATTACAATCAGCCTTGAATTGCTTCCGTAAGCAATAACTCAGATATTTCTTGGTCTTGTCACTCCATTTTCCTCAAATTGAAGGCTAGATGAGTGGTCATTTTTACGATTCAAGATTAATTTTTCCATGGTTGTCTATTCATCATGTATAGCTCATTCTGCTTTCCAAGAATTTACATAATCCTTTTCCAACCATAGGTGGACGGTTAATTGTCAGCACCTGAAAGAATTGCCTTTTGTCATGCTAGAGTCGTCAATTGAGAAATTGTATGTCAAAGGCATTTATTGATGATCGGACGGGGTAGAAAGAAATTGTCGTTTCATAATGTTTTCTTTTTTAAGTGTTTTTATATCTTAAAAACTATTACGGGATTTTATAATCTTGACAAAACCGCGGAAAAAACAAGTTAATGTTTCACGAGATTTTACGAGTCAAAGAAATAAACCGTATAATTTGAAAACTTGAGTTGTTCGGTTTGGGTTGTTCGACACGGGTTGTTCGGTTTGGGTTGTTCGACACGGGTTGTTCGGTTTGGGTTGTTCGACACGGGTTGTTCGGTTTGGGTTGTTCGACACGGGTTGTTCGGTTTGGGTTGTTCGACACGGGTTGTTCGGTTTGGGTATGTTTGTACGGGTTTTTCGGTTTGCGTTTGTTCTATCACGGGTTGTTCGGTTTGGTTATTCGATACGGTATTCGTGTTTGGGTTGTTCGAACGGGGTTGTTCGGTATGGGTTATTCAACAGGGTTTTTTTTTTTTCGTTCTGGTTTGGGTTGTTCGACATGGGTTGTTCGGTTCAGGTTGTTTGACACGGGATGTTCGGTTTGGGTTGTTCGACACGGGTTGTTCAGTTCCAACAGTGACGAAACACAAAAAATTTAAAACACAAAAAGACACATTTTTATGGTTGTTTTGCAAAAATTCTTGTACAACTAGTGTTACTAAACCTATAAGAACAAGAAAAATGAAAATTTTAAGGTTTTTAAGCCGAAAAACTTAAAATCAAGAGTTTGCTCTTTATAAAGTTTTCGAACACAAAAAGTAACAAAAGTGATGTTTTTCTTGATTCTAAGCTTGTACATCTATATCTCAAAGATACTAGATCAGATTTACCAAGGTAAATAATCCTTTAGTGTACACAATAGCTTTGAAATCAAAGAAAAAATAAGAAATAAAGGACGATTTTTGTGAGAAAACAAATGAACCAAAAAATAAACACAAAATCTAAACACACCACTCTATGGCTCTGAGACAAAAACCAATTGAAGTAATATTAGTTAATCTTTAACAAAAAGAAAAAAAAAAAAACTAGTGAGCAGTAGTTAGGAAGGAAATGAGGTATTTTAGTGAGAGAAAGTAGTAGAAAAGAAATGCATAACTATTTGAAAATACAACCAACCAACCACTTCTCCAAGGCATGGAGAGGTGTTTATATACTTACAATGGATCGTGGGCTTGGGCCTTCATGGGTTTATCCATGGGCTTTTAGCTAACTAACTAAGTAAGTTTCCAAAAATTAACTTAACGAGCTAACGTAGGTTACTATGGAATTGACCTAACAACTTTAGTGTTCTAACATATATATATATTTATATATATATATATATATATATTTATTTATATATATTTTATATATACTATGGCTCTTGTTCCATAAGATGGTTTTTGTTTTGAGGGCAAGATTGAGAATCTCGTCTTGAGCAAATTGACTTCATATTTTTTGAATTGATTGACAGTAAACATCATTTTATTAGTGAATTGAATCTATAAAAATCTAAAATTTGTTTCACAAAATCAATGCTTCAAATCGAGATTATGGAGGTAATGATTCCTTAAATTTGTATAGAAGATTCTAGTATTATTTATATCGCAAAATCAAGAGATTAAATTTTTTTAAATTGTTACGATTTTTTTACTCATTTTTGATTATAACCTCAGTTTAATGGAGTTTTACTGCTTGAAAAAACTTTGGATATCAAAGTTAATGTATATTCATTTTTGAAAACCTTCTCAAAATAAAAAACATTCTCAATCGATCTGGGATTCTATTATATATATATACTGTTAAGATTTCGAATTTTTATAAAATGTAAACCCTATTTATTTAAATAATACTCTTCATGAGGATTCTAAGCATGTAAGGAACTCGAAAAATAAAGCTATAACGAAGAAGTTATGAATTTTACGAGATTACGATAATTAAATATATAAAAGTGTTTTTATAAAAATAGTTTTATAAAACTGGTACTGTTTGGATATGATAAAAATATCAATATTTTTATGTTGATTAGATCATCTCAATAGGAAAAATCCATGCATATTAAAGAACTCTAAAAACATAATTATATCGAAGGAGATATGACTTTTGTAGATTAAAGTTATAAAATGATTTTATAAAACTGTTTTGGGGGGGGGAAATTTACCTGTGTTAGACACAGATTTTATAAAATCAGGAGGATTATTTTATTTGAATAGTTTATCTCGTCACGATTCCATACATATAAAGAACAAGCGAAACGGAGTTAAAATGTGCAAGTTATGAGTTTTTAAAGATTTCGGGTAAATAGAAATTACAAAAACTAATTAACTTTTATAAACATTTTTTTACATTTTATAAAAACACAACAAGGCTGTTAGGAACATAAAAATGTGGGTTACGAGTATTTTCGAGTCCGTTTGGGCTATAAAAACATTAAGAAATAATGTAGTGGTACTTATATAATATTTATATACGTTTTTAACTTTATAAATATTATTTTATAAAATAATGAAACTATTTATATAATATCATTATATAAATACTAAAAATATTATAATAATTAATATTAACGAAATAATCAATTGTTGGACAAATGTTAAAATATTTTTACGAATGCAAATACTTGGACACTTAATTAACAAGCGTGACTTAAATATTGTTTCAACTTTTGTAAATTAAACGAAACTATTAGGTGGTGATATAACTCTATAACTTATAATGTTGTATTTGTATTAAATACATCGTACTTATATGGCTTATAATTAATTAGGTTGCATCCCGGATCGTTGTGACGATTACTTTGTTGATTTTGCGATAATCACTTCTTTCACTAGGGGTGAGTTTATAGCCCTCTTTCACTTGTTTTACATCTACTTTACAAATCTCGCAGGGTAGAATAACATTGCTCGTTTACATCTTGTTTACATATTCATTTTACTATCTCTGTGACATACTCTTCTACACTACTTGATTATCATACTATTTTATATACTTCATTTACATTGATGGATTACATATCGGTTACTATGACGTTTCACAAAATCATTTACATGGTTGATTACAAACTCGTTTACATACTCATTTTCATATCTCGCAATGGGATACAATACTTGTTTTCACTTATGGACGCAACAACTTTACTTTAATTCAAATGATTACGGATTATCTTAAGTTGCATGAACTGTTAATTACTCAGAGGGTAAGCTGCGAATGTTTTAAGAGAGATTCTATTATTGGGATAGGGACAATCCCGAATCGGGCTGAATAGCCTCTCACTAGTTTCCGCGGTACTGAACTAACAAACGTTATACCATGTCAGAGCATGACTGGATTGGTGTTTACAAGGCCAACAACTACATACTCATAACTCTTACTGTGCCTTGAATAAAGTGACATACATTTAAGTCTACGCCGCAGTTTCATGAACTTAGGGGTGAAATCGTAATCATACATGGTGACTATGTATTTAAAATTCAATGGTCCATGCATTACTTTACAAAGCTTTGTTACATCTATATTACACTTTTGTGACTATTGTATGGGATACTAGTCTAACAATACCTTTGATTTCTACATTTTTGTGACTATTATAATGATTGAAATGGTAATGCACGCTTTACAAATCTTTGATTTCAACATTCATACATACACTTTTGATGACTATTATAATGATTAAAATGGTCATACATGCTTTACAAATCTTTGATCCAACATTTACATTTACATAAACCTATAAACTCATCAAATTTATGTTAACATTTTTAACGCATGTCATTTTCTCAGGTGAAAAAGTACTTGACATTAACTTTTGTGCATTGGGTCTAAATTTACAATAATACTTTTCAAGACACAATTAGAGGGTCCGTTCTCTCAAGTCTTTGCATGTATTATGAAGTAACTCTCCCGGATCCTTATTCCGCTGCGACCCATTTTGGGGGTGTTGTCGATGGGTTAATCCTAGTGCCTACTTCTTCATTTAGCATATACTAATATCACTAATGCGTGTCTCGGTATGCATCACAAAAACAAGTTCTAGAATTTAATATACTACGGTACACTCTCATATAGTTTTAACCGATACCAATGCTCCAGAAAAGGTGACAAAATCACATATGCACGAAAACATCCATGAACGCGATACATGCAATTGCTCAGATCTTAACTCGAGAAAAGCTAAAGGTAAAATTATATTAGGTATCAAATATGGATACTTGAATTCCTAAAGATCTAGGGGCGAACTTCATATTTTAGGTGAATTTTTAGAGGGTTTTTGTGCTAGTTCATATCATTCCTATCCATGAGACGCTATTAATTCTTGGTTTTCGCGGTTTATGTGTCATAAAAAAAAATTTAATTTTGATAAAATTACGTTTACGCTATGTTTCGATTTTTTATCTTCATTTTCAAGCAACAAGCATATGGCAATTGATGGAATAGTTTCTTAGGCTTCATTCCCCCCTACACTTAAGATTGAACATTAGTCCTAAATGTTTTTTAAGAGTACCTGTTTAAAGAATTAAGGGAAAAGAAAAAGAGTAAAAGAGACTAGTACACTCTTGTTTGCTCTAATAATGGAGAAGAAACATTATACTGCTAAATCGTCATCCAAGAATTTGTCACCTGAAACTTTAAGAAACTCCAAAGCTTTTCTCATTCAATTCATTACCTGTAAATCAAAAAGACAGATATTACTACACCTGGCTAGTTTTAAAATCGGCGTTGATATGATATATAAACGAAATCTTTTAGGGATTTAGAGTCCTATAAAAGCAGTAATAAGATAGGAGTGATTGGTTAATGTACTATCAGGTTTTTTGAGGAGTTAGGGAAATTACAATTCTGGAAATTAAAAAGAAATACAATTTTCAAAAATTAAAAACACGAAAGTTTTTTACTACAGGCTAGTGACGCCGTTAGGAATAATCCTGACGCCGTCTCCAGGGTCTGTGAAAATTCTTGCTTCGTTTTCTTAGGAAATGCACAATAATCCTATTAGTTATTTCCTGGAAAAATTACTGCATAGGCCACAAAAATGATTAGTACAAACATATGACTCGAAACAAACACATGACACAAGACGCGAATTAATCTAACTATTTATTTTACATTGTTGAATAATGTTTCTTAGAACCGGGGATATTTTTCTCCCTACACTTATTTATTGCAAATACTTTGATTGCATGTTAAGATGAGGTTAAAAAACAAAAACAAAGCATGATCACATATAACTCAAACATATAAGAATAAACAATAAAGAATAAAACACACAACACTCCTAAAATGCATAGAAATAAAAGATTGGGGTGCCTCCCAATAAGAGCTTGTTTTTGTTCGAGTCACGAGCCTGACTCTACGCTTATTTGACGCGTAATAAGGAGGGCTCCCCTACACTTAGCAGTAAGTGCGGGTGGATAGTAGCGATACATACCGTTTGATGGTATGTATGACACGTGGGGTAGGTGTGGTATATGAAATCATCATGGGTTTTTCCACCTTACATCTAAAACTACCCAGACATATATGGGTTGTATTATGGGTGGGTCCGTCCCCTCTTTTGTCTCCTAGATTTACTCTAAGGTGAAAATTTTGAGTAAAAGGTTACAGCTCCGGTTCATCTAATACTAGGATCGGTAGCTATGCTGTTATAGCTCTCAAACTAGAACTGAGGAAATTTAATACGTGGAAAAAGCATATGCTTTACTACTTAGAGGGATTGGAACCCTACTACATAAAATATATTAAAGATGGTCCATTTTAGCCAAAAACTATTGAAGGTGCTATAAAGCCTGATATTTAATGGACCCTATATGAGAAGAGGGTGGTCGTTCAAGACCAACGCCTTAAAAGCATCATTATGTCATGTCTACCATATGACATAATGGAGTCAGTCATTAGCAGTGAGACAGCTAAAGCTACATGGATTGATTTGGTTCACAACTTTGAAGGTCCCTCAGATACCAAAGAAAACATGATCATTAATCTGAAACTTGAGTATCAAACTTTCAAGGCTAAACCCTCTGAAAGTCACTCACAAACCTATACCCGTTATAAGACTCTACTCAATGAGCTTACCAATGATGGTGTGAATCTCTCTAAACACGAAATCAATGTTGGTTTTGTGAACAGTCTCCCTGAGAAGTGGTTAACCTTCTCTCAAGGACTAAGAAACGTCAATCATACTCTGACCCTTGACCTTGCTAATATCTATGGAAGGTTTGTCTATGAGGACAACCTTATCCAAAGAAGGTATTCAGACAGCAAAAAGGCCCTCGTTACTACTCCCTCAACTACTCTTATTTCTACTGCTTTCTTCTCTAATAATGTTATACAAGATTTCTAAGAAAATTCTGATGATGAGGTAGATGAAAGAACTAGTGAGGAGTATCTTAGAGATCTTGATATTGAGTTTCATGAGAAAGCCCTTTTGGAAAACTCAAAACGTTTTATAAAAAGAAGAAATAATTTTTCAAATCAAAAGGCAAACGAAAACACTGATTGTTACAAATGTGGCAAAAAGGGTCATTTTGCTAGAGATTGTTTTTCTAAAACATCTGAACCTTCTTACAAATCACCAGTGTCAAAACTATCTTCGGTGTCAAAAGGTTTTCAACCCAAGTTTACACCAAAACTTATTCAGTCTTCTTAACTAACTCAAAATAGTCAACCTAAACAAAAAATTCAGAAGGACTACAAGACTGAGTACAAGAAGATGAAAGCCAAACTTGCACTCTTTGAGGCAAGTCTATCTACTTCTCAGAATCCTAAGACCTCTCAATCAAAGAATAAAGGCATGGTTGTTGAAACCTTTGATTGGGATGAGGAAGAAGTCTCAAACGATGAAGAAATGACACAAGTCAAGGTACTGATGGTTCTAGCTAATAATGAGCTCGTTGTGGGAAAGAATCATGGCCGCAATGGTGAATGGATCGACATCACCATGAGAAAAGTAAATATTCTTCTTTCTATGGATGAGGATACTGATTGGTAAAATTATCTTAAGTATATTAATGTTGATCTTAAGTATGTTGAAGAGCAAAGATTAAACTTATTATCAAAATATAACAAAATTGTTTTTGAATTAAATAAGTGCAGAGATGATTTACTAGTTTTAAAGCAAGCTAAGATTGAAGTTGTCACTTTTCAAATTCAAAACATTGAACTCACTAAGTTAAATCATGCTCTTCAAGAACAACTTAAAGAAGAAAAAAAGATCAATGAAAAAATGGCTAACTAGCTCAAAAAAGGTTAGTTAATGCATCAGTGAGCAAATCCTAAACCAAAAGTAGAAAATTCTTGGGGGAGAATTGCTCACTGAGCTTTCATCCAAAAAGGAAGTCAATGAAAACCTTTTCATTCTTGCTTCTATGGGTTATGCCTATGAAATGGTTCCTCGAAGACTAGGTTGAAAGACAAAACCTTGACATATCCAATCTTCCAAACTTTTAATTAACGGGAGTAGAATTTTAGTCCTAAAAAGTCAAGATATTAATGAGCATCTGAAACCTACAGAGGTATTAAATAACAACTGAATCATCTAAAGATTAGAATCAAATCTATTACCCTATTACTCCATTGAAAAATCTTCGGAGCTTTCTCCAAGCTCGGAGATAATGTCATAGAACCTATCAACCTCACTCTCTAAGAGGTGATAAAATTGGCTTAGGGTATTCATGAAACATCAATGCCTGAACACAGAATCTTTAAGCAAGGTGTTTCAAGACTCTGTGACTATTGATGATATGAGCTTTTTGTCACTCCTTTAGTTCCTACTGAAGTTAAAAACACTGAACAACAATCAAAAATCAATTAATTGACTAAACTTGTTCAGATGTTAATGGATGAGAAAATTAACTCCAAGACTCATGAACAAAAACCTGAGTCACCTAACTCAGGAAGTTCATCCAAAGTAAGTCAAGATGTTAAGTCCAAAAGTGAATACATTGAATCATCCAAATCAGGTAGGCCTAAACCTCTTTGAAAACCTATGCTAAAGTGTAACATCCGAGAATTTTCGAAATTTTGAATGACGATTTCAATCTTTGACTTTTAGGGTCTGGTTTGACTTATGAGAACGACCATCTAAATCACGTATTCACGGCTCGGACTCTAAAGCAATTTGATGTGAAACGATATTCCAGACAACTTTTTAGTTTTGACCGAGACCCGAAAACAATCAGAAGGTGACTGAAATGCCATCGCAAAAATCTTGAACACAACGCGTACCGACCCAAAATAATTAAATTTATATTTAATTATCATAATTTATTAAATAAAAATATTGAATAAATTAAGTATATTGTTAATCGAAAATGTTTGTTAAAAACGCAGTTATTGAAGTTAAAATTCATTTTACGGACAAATTTGTCGAAAATATACAAAATAAATAATAAACGTTTTAAATAAATTTTATAAAACGTTTACGAAAAGTAGTCGAGTGAATACTCATTTTTATCAGAAAAATGATTTGGAAAACAATGGCGCAAGTTTCGAGAGTTGAATCGTCCGTTAAGTCTTTCAAACGAGTCCCGAACCGATGCGTATCGAAACTATACTAAAAAGTTACACAAATAACCCTAAACTATTATAACTTATCACTTTTCTTTATAACTTTTTATATATATATAAAAAGTTATTCATTTTTTTCATTATTACATATAAAACACACACACTCATCTTCTTCCTCTCCCCCTCTCCACCGGAATCCGGCCACCACCACGTCGCCGCCGCCCGCCGCTCCGGCCACTACCGGCCGCCGCCGGAAACTTTTCCGGCGAGTCTCTGGCCGAAACCTAAATTACTCCTCGTGACCAGATCTACCCGATCCCCTAGGGCACTCGCCGCCCCCTCCTCCTGCTGCCTCCCCACCGACGCCACAATAAACGTTCTCCACATTCCAATCTCCTCGCCGCTCTCTCCAACAGGGTGCGTTCGGTTTCTTATACACAAAAAGGGTGCGTGCGGTTTGTAAGATAACACCACAAGGGTGTTTATTTTCGGTGGTCATAAACCCCACAAGAGGGTGCGCCGGGTTTATTCTTAGCACCATGAGTGCGTTCGTTTTGTGGTTTCCACCAGCGATGGGAGCGTTTGGGCTCGACAGAAAAACCAACCAGGGTGCTTGGTTTGGGTTATAAAGAAAATGGTGGGGTAGGGTACTAGGGGGGGGGGGTGTGGGGGAGGGGGGGGTAGGGGGGGGGTTTGAGCCTGGGCTGGAGGGGGGGTGTGGTTGGGGGGGGGGGGGAAGGCGGGGGGGAGAGCGGTTGGGGTGGGTTAGGATTGTGGGGGGTGGATGAGGAGGGTGTGAAGGAGGTGGGTGGTTGGTTGAATTGGGGTGGGGGGGGGTGGGTGTGTTGGGTGCGTGTGAAATAGAGGGGGGGTGAGAATCAGTGGGTTTGGAGGGGGGGGGGGGGCGGTTGGGGGGGCGGGGGGGGCGGGGAGGTTGGGCGCCGGGGTCGGGGCGAAGGGGGGTGTGGGGGGGGGGGAGGGAGGGGGGGGGGGGGGTGGTGGGGGGGGGTGGTTTAGGGTGGTCGGTGTTGACTCAGCCAAGGGTGCGTTCGGTTGGGCTTAGCAGCGATTAGAATGGGTTCGGGTTTGGGGTCTCAGCGAGGTATGAGTTGGGTTGTGGCAGCCAACGCCAAGGGCGCGTTTGGCTGATAAACCACCGAGAATGCGTTTGTTTGAATGGCTGTATAACAACCATATAGTGCGTTTGGTTGTTATTTATCAGCCGAAAAGGGTGCGTTTGATGGTAGTAGCAAATCTGTTAGGGTGCGTTTGTTTGATGAAACCACGCACAAGGGTGCGTTTGGTTGGCTGTAAACAGCCATAGGGCGCGTTTGGTTGGCTGTAAACAGCCATAGGGCGCGTTTGGTTTGCGGGATAACACCCAAAAGGGGTGTTTGGTTGTGCAGTTAACAATAAGGGTGCGTTTGGTTTGGGCAGAAGCACCCAAGGGGTGCGTTTGGTTAACAGCGGGGGTGTTTGGGGTAACAAAGAAACCAATAAGGATGCGTTTGGTTTAGCAGCAGCACCACATGGGGTGCGTTTGGCGTAACAGAAAACTGTAAAGGGGCGTTTGGTTTGACAGCTGCACCGCAAAGGGTGCGTTTGGTATAACAAAATTTTAATAATCGATAAATAAAAATTATCGCGAGATTTATAAATAATAAACCGGATATATATATTGGTGGTTTAAAATGGTTAAATAAATGTGTCATGTATTAATTAATCCATGCCTAATCATACCTATATGAACAATGAGTAAATTTTTTTTTTTTTTTTTTTTTATATTTTAAACATGTATTTTTGAAAAAAGGTTAAGTTATTATAATTTACAAGATTTTTAATTCGTAATATAACATATAACCGGATAAACAAACAGAGAACTATACTTTTACAACTGGGATAAATTTTTAGCAACCATCGAGGGAAAAATGTATTAATTATAAATAATCTTATATTTATTAAATAGCTAACTAGAAATTAACATCATAAATATTGTAAGAGTTTTAAAATGTTAGTTTAACATAAATTTGCCAGATTTAAAACGTTGTGTTCATTTTTATAAAGAAACTTTCCATTAAAACATTTGGGGATATCCGGGAACGTGTCGAATTATTTAGTTTCTTTAATTTTTATTATTTTTCTTATATAATACTTGGAAAGTATTATATAATTAAACCATTTTAGTTTAATTGTCATCTTTTAGGGAACACACATGTTGTGTATCATATACGCTTCGATGTAGATCCCTATTGGGGGAGTATCTTAATTATATAATTTACGTAGGAAATTATATATTTAGGTCATTATCATTATGTTATATTATACGGAATATATTACACACATTGCTCGTTACTTTTTGATTTATTTTATTTAAACCAACATCAATCTTTTTACAACTTTAAATCTAAATCTTTTATCAATGTGTCACGTTGACGTGCTCATTCATCGGAAAACCAAGTACTCATCCTGGATAGTGGGTCTTAGCGGTCAAGATAACCGCAACTTCTTGGTCGAGCGTTCTGTTTCCGTTTCGACTTGACTCCAATGTGTAATTCCGCCAATCGTTCGTCATCATCGATAGTGAAGTGTTAGCCCCATCTCTTACTTGCTTTACATTTACTTTTCAAATCTCGGGGGAGAATACATGCTCAATACAACCTGTTTACTTTATACTCATTAACGAACTGGATGTACTTGTTTTTTATCTCACTCTTTTCCTACTATGGATTTATAAGTACTCAAAGCTATTTACAAATACAAAATCAGTTATTTTTATTGGTCACAAGTGTTTTCGGTTCATATCTCCTGTTTACGTGTTTGCCTAAGTAACATCCACCATTGACCATTATATGAACTGTATATATTCTTGGACCGTGAGGACCGGTTTAAGGAAGCGCGAGTGTATATAATAGATCTATTTGGGATTGACATCCTGTTAGGGTGAGTTAGCGCTCACTAATGTTTCGACTGTACTGAAACATCGATTGAAACATGTCGGAACAATTTGGATGTTTACGGGTTTGAACATCTACACGGGCACATTTTGTGCATTAAATTGCATACATATATGTCGAGCTTTAGTGTCATGAGCTTAGCGCAACAGTAGATATTATTTATGTGGTACTGTTCATATTTGTTATAGTAGAACCATACATTTGGAAATCAACGATCTCACTGTCCATACTACTTATTAAACATTACTAATTTCTGAACACTTTTCATTATATTGCGGCGAAGCAATAAACACTAAACTCTTTCGGTTCTACATTTACTCTTACATTTTTGGCGATTATTATAAGGATTGAAATGGTCATACATACTTTATAAATCTTTGGATTCCAACAATTACATATATATTTACAAAACTCTATGAACTCACCAACTTTAATGTTGACACTTTTAAGCATATTTTTCTCAGGTGAATTAGATGCTTGGCTTACTTGACGTGCAATGGAGTCTAATATTGACAAGATTTCATTTATGGATTTCTACTTACATACAAATGATCAAATCTCGTTGGGCTATTTTCAAGCTTTTCATTGTGATGCAATTATGGGACAAATGTTATATCAATTTCAAAGAAATCAACGAGATTACTTTTCAAACGACACCTTTAGAGGTCGTTCTCTTGTATCTTGTGTTGTTGTATTATGAAGTAACGCCCCCTGACATATTTTTGCTGCGATACATTTTTGGGGGTGTTACATAAAGTGTGAATTATATCACTATACCAATCACTAAACTGATGACTGTTATAGAATTCTCTACTACATGATGTGCAAGAAGGAGGATCACAGGACCTCAGATCATGACATGTATAATGTTTCACTAAAAAGAAGTGAAAACTACATTGTACTGCCTTATCAGTATGCATCTCCTTCCAAACAGATCTTAAAAGCAAAGGCAAAGCCTTTTACACCATGCACACACTATGGTTTCAATGATCACAGACCTGATGATTGTAGAAACTACCTTAAATGTGAAATTTATAGAAGTTATGATCACTTTACCTCAGGACATATTCGTGTCATTCTTGTCAGAGGATGAGCAATAGCTGAGTCTTTTCAGTCTAGTGAGTCCTCAATCGGTGTGAGGTATAACACATGTGGAAGCACTGTAAACTCCACGAATGACCATAATGATTTTGATCACTTTAAAAGAGGTGAAAAAATTCAGGCCTCAAAATCCAAAGAGCCCACCAAAAAGTAGGTTCACAAGAGAAACTAACCCAAGTTTAATATACGTGTAGAGACACATCAGGGAGCCCATCTAGTATCTGGACAGTAGATGATCAAGGAGTATGACTGGTGTCAAGAGTTATTTGCATAAATATGTAGAGCAACCAGGTCCTAAGGTAGTGTTTGGTGATAATTCATTTTGTATTACTAAGGGATATGGTTCAATAAATTGTGGTGATATAATTTTCTCTAAAGTAGCTTTTGTAAATGATCTTAAGTATAATCTAATTAGCATTAGTCAACTCTGTGATGCTAAATATATTGTTTAGTTTGATGATAAGCAAGGAATAATCTTTAATGCTAACAAATAAATTATGCTGATAGCTCTAAGAAGAAATGATGTACATGTCCTTGACATGTCATCACTGACTCCAAATGGAGCTTGCTTCTTTGCCAAAACCTCAAAAAAGTATAAACTAGCTATGGCACAAAAGGCTATCACATCCCAATTTTAAGAACATTAATAAACTTGCTAAACAAAACAAGGTTCTTGGCCTTCCTTCACTTGTTTATTCAAAGGATAAACCATGCTCTGCATGTGAAAAAGGAAAGCATAAAAGGGCTTCATTCAAAACTAAACAAAACTTCTCTATAAGGAAGTGTTTGCATCTTCTTCATATGGATCTCTTTGGACCAGTCAGTCTAATGTCTATAAATCATAAGAAGTATACCCTAGTCATTGTTGATGAGTACTCAAGGTACACATGGGTTTACTTTCTCAAAAAGAAAAGTCAAGCACCTGAAATGATTATGTCTTTTATCAGGATGGTGGAAAACAAAAATGATGTAAAAGTTAAACAAATCAGAACTGATAATGGGACTGAGTTTATAAATCATGAGCTTGAGAGTTTTTGTGATGAGAAAGGAATTTCTCAGAACTTCTCTTCTCCCTATCACCTGAACAAAATGGTGTAGCTAAAAGGATGAATAAAACTCTCATTGAGGCTGCTAGAACAATGCTGAATGGATCAGTACTCTCTAAGCATTTCTGGACTGAAGCAGTTAAAATAGCATGCTACACTCAAAACAGAACAATCACTATCAAAAGACATGATAAGACTCCTTATGATATATTCAGATAAATAATTCTTGATATTAGTTATTTTAATGTGTTTGGATGTCCTATGTTTATTTATAATCACAAGGATTATCTAGGCAAATTTGATTTTAAGGCTGATGATGGCTATTTATTAGGATACTCTTATGTCTCAACAAATTTCAGAGTCTTTAACACAAGAAGACAACAACTTGAGAAGACTTATCATGTTACATTTGATGAGAGTATGGAAACCATCAGGTTTACCAATACATCAATGGATGAGATAGGAATTGATGATTCCTCTAGATATCCTCCTGATGAATTTATTCATGAGGATGACCCATCTAGACAGTAGCAAGCAAATTTAGATATCTCATACTATGTCATTCCTCATGGTCGTTCACTCACTGAACTTACCTAAGAAAAACATGTTCCTGAAGTGATTACTCTAAACGAGCCTGGTATACCTCACATTGAGGATGCTAAAGGTCCTCCTGACCGAATCAACACTGAAGGAAATTATGAACAAAATGTTCAGGATGAAAAAATTCTTACCTATTCCACTGAAGGTTTATCAGGGAACAATACTGAAGTCTTAGTGTCTGTCATTAAATCTTTAGTCACTCATGTCCCTCAGTCTCAAATATCCAATCAAGCCTCTACAAGTTCTCATTCTGGTCCTCATGATAAATGGTTAAAAGACCAACATATTGAACTTGTGAATATCATTGGTAATCCTGGTGAAGGCATGCTTATAAGAAGCATGGATGCCAAGCTTACAACTGTCTCAGCTAGTGAATGTCTATTTGCTGATTTTCTCTTTAAGATGGAACCTAAAAAGGTGTTTGAGGCATTGAAGCACCCCGGATGGGTTGATGCCATGCAAGAAGAACTAAATCAGTTCCATAGAAAGAAAGCATGGACTCTTGTACCACTCCTTTATGGAAAAATAGCCATATGCTCCAAATGGGTATTCAGTAACAAGAAAGATGAGCATGGTATAACCACTAAAATAAAGCAAGACTGGTTGCACAAGGTTATAGTCAGGAAGAAGGAATTGACTATGATGAAACCTTTGCACCAGTGGCAAGGATGGAAGCCATCAGGATATTCATTGCCTTTGTTACATACATGAACTTTATAGTTTTCCAAATAGATGTCAAAAGTGCATTCCTGAATGGTAAACTGAAAGAAGAAGTCTATGTGAAACAACCTCCAGGATTTGAAAGTAGTGAGTTCCCTGACTATGTCTGCAAGCTTGATAAAGCTCTTTATGGACTGAAACAAGCTCCCAGGGCATGGTATGAGACTCTATCTAATTTCCTTATTCAAAATAAGTTTTCCAGGGGAAGAATAGATAACACATTGTTTATCTATAAATCAAAAGGAGATGTTCTCCTTGTTCAAGTGTATGTGGATGACATCATATTTGGCTCAACGAGTTATAAACATTGTAAACAGTTTGAAAAACTAATGACAAAGAAATTTGAAATGAGTATGATGGGAGAACTCACTTACTTCCTTTGACTTCAAATCAAGCAGGATGACAAAGGGATCTCTATTTGTCAAGAATGGTATACTAGGAACTTATTAAAGATATATGAAATTTCTAATAGTTCCTCAGTGAAAACACCCATGGTTCCTCTAAATAACTTAGGGCCTGATCTTGCTGGTAAATCAGTCAATGAGACCCTATATAGAGGAATGATTGGATCACTAATGTACTTAACTGCAACAAGGCCTGATATCCAATTCTCCACAGTCTTATGTGCAAGATATCAGTCCAATCCAAAGGAATCACACCTTATTGCTATGAAAGAATCCTCAGGTACCTGAAAGGTACTCCAACCCTTAGTTTGTATTATATAAAATGTTCAAGCTTTGATCTAAAAGGATACTCAGACTCAGACTATGCTGGTTGTAATATGGACAAAAAAGCACCTCTAGTGCCTGCTAAATACTTGGTGGAAAACTGGTTTGTTAGAGTGCTAAGAAACAGCAGTCAGTGGCTATGTCCTCAGCTGACACTGAATATGTTGTTGCTGCTGGGTATTGTGCAAGTATACTATGGATGAAAAGTCAACTCAGTGACTATGACATCCATTACAAGATGGTACCCATCTTTTGTGACAACACCAGTGCCATTGCTATATCCAACAACCCAATCCTTCATTCAAGAACCAAGCATATTAACATAAGGTATCATTTCATCAGAGATCACATCCTTAAAGGAGACATTGAATTACACTCCATCCCTACTGAATATCAGTCAGCTGATATTCTCACTAAGCCCTTGGATGAACCTACTTTCACAAGACTGAAAGCAGAGTCAAGTATGCTGAATATTGATTGATCAGTATCCCTGATCAATCATGTTCAATGTAGTGTATACTCTTCTCTCCCTGATACCTTCTCACTAAAACACATATGTCTCCTATGACACTGAAGGACACATTAAATGAAGTAACTAAATGCTCTAAGTCTTTAGTTACTTAATATCCTATGTTGGTGACTGAACACATTAAATAAGGAATAAATATTCCTTATCTAACTGTCATCCAATAGTCATGGGCCCCTACTTCTCTCATATATCACTCAAATAATCCACCATACATATAATGCTCACTCTCACTAAACCAATCCCTTCCAAATATGTCTTATCAAACAACTTTTGACCGTTATCCATATGTCATGTCTGCAAAAAGTGCATGACAAAGAAATGGCAAAACAATTACCAATATGAAAGGGATAGTGCAAGTGGGATGACAACATTAAATGGGGTTACCAAACCGTTTTTTAACCTTTTCTTAAAATGAAAATTTTAAATATAAAAATATTTTCACACCTCACCTATAAATACCTCAATCAAAGAAGTAACACACACAATTTTTTAAAAAGCAATTAAACTCTGCAAAAATTTACTCTCAAAGCTAAAGGTGTGTGTTCGTCAAATCTTTATGGGTAAAAACTTTCATAAAATCATTTTCAGGTCTAAGTTGTTCGTCTAAGATATTCATCTTAGTATCTCTACAACCTTTATAACATATCAAGCATTTCACGATAGCGATCAAAGTTGGATTCAACTTGTGACCATCTGGTGTTTGATATATTACCATTGTCCTTTTCAAAACCAAAATAAAAATGGTAGCAAACCAAGAAATTGAGTATGCCCCTCAATGTGGTGACTTAACTGTGGAATCCTTTGTTTTTCAAACTAATAATGTTGTGGGAAATTTCAACTATCTACAAAATATCCCAGCTTACAAGCAAATTTTCAAGTTCTTAATGAACTACCCACTGAAAAAGACCTTTACAAAATGTCCCTCAGTGATTTACCAAAACTTTCTCAGGGAGTTCTGGTGCACGGCAATTGCGTATGACCCAAACCCACCTGCTGATGAGACTCGGTCTCGTCCACTCAAAGAGTATCTAATCAAGTTCTTAGTGATGCTCATAACCTACTGTCTATCCTCACCAGGACAACGGTTGACATAGTAAATATCATTACATGGATCACCGTAACCAAGCTCACGAATAAATAGGCCTGAAATAACTTTCTTATCCTAGATTTATTTCATGTATTCTAACTAAGTTACTGGGTACTGAATACACTCAGGACCAAAATTTTAGGTTTTTACCTAGGGACCTGAGTAACTCAAATTTTTCAAAGGACCCATCCAAAGTCACTGAAATTGAATTGACGGCCACCATGATTAATGTAAACAATCAGGAATATTCCGTGTCTCCACTTTCTTTTTCTGGAAAGAAAAAGAAAGGAAAGTCTCAGACTGTGTCAAAACCTAAACCCAAGACACAGGGCCCTGAGGCTTTTGGAACACTGCCCTGAAATCGAATTGACGGCCCATATGATTGCTATAAACAATCAGAAGGATTCAGTGTCTCTACTTCCTTGCTCTGGAAAGAAAAAGAAAGTGAAGTCTCACACTATGACTCCTACCTTATCCAAGTCACATGGCCTTGAGGCTTCAAGAGCATTCTCTAAGAAGAGACAAAAGCATACGTCCAAAAAGACACCCACTGATGACCAAGTAACACCACCCACTGAGCCAACGGAGGGTTCTGAGTAATTCCACACAGTCTCCTCGGGCAACGTACCTGATCCTCAAGATCTAGAGAGAAACAAACAACTCGTTGGTACGGGATTGACTTCCACTCAACTCGATGGGGCACTCATAAATCACAACCTTTTCCTAGGAGTACAATTACTGATCTCAAAGACTCAGGGGGAAACGTTCAGCCCGTTAATAAGGGATTTCCTTCCATGGTTTTTGATAAAGGTATGGTTAAAACCACATCGTTACCTGAAGGGCCACGTGGAGACAAAGACTTAGAGGGATTGAAACCACCTGCTGATATGGAACCACTAACCAATCATGTTGTTGATCCCTTAGGAACTGATGTTGAGTACCAGGCTGACTAGACCCAGTCAGCTAGATTAAGGTATCAGTCTCTGACCAAAAATGAAGGCAAGACTTCTTTTGAAGTGGAACCGGATTATAAAACCTTACAACTTAAAACTTTTGTTGATGTTCAAGCCTTGCTGATCTCTGATGATGAATTACTTCAAGAGAGTGATGATGAAGATGTGTTTAAATCTTTAGAAAACATAGATGAAGATACTCAAGTTGATGAAGAAGAACACCAGTCCCCACCTCCAAAAAAAGAACATCCTGAAACATCTCATGCTCAAGAATCAAACTCTGACTCTTCTTGCCCTGATGCTCTAAGGAAATATGACAACATTTTACCGCTCACTGAAAGACAACTGGTAAAGTATCTTAGAAAAGTTTCTAGAGTGTTGTGTGGCAGGATAACTGAAGATCAGTAGGCACAACATAAAGAAGCCACAGTCTCTTATGCTGACCTCAGGGCCTCCATTGAAGGATACTATGAAGAAAATGTTGATCATAGGGACCAAACTGACAAGCTTATTCAGGCAACCATAGATTGTCTTGACAAAAATAGCACTGAAAGGGATGATCTTCTCAAAGCTTTAAATGGGGTCACTGAGACACTCGAAGTTGTTCAGGAAGCTGTTAAGGATGATCCTGCTCTCAACAGGAAGGTTATTAAAGCTACTGAACCCTACACCAAGAATTCAACCAGTTTTAATGAACTACTCACACTTATCAAGAACTTTGACTTTCAAGGTTTAAAGTCCTCAGTTGAATCTCTTCAGGCTACTGCTATCAGTCAGGATCAACACTTAGCCGCATAGGCCAAGTCATCAACTTCCATGGCTTGGAATCTTGGTCCTAGGTTGACAACTATTAAAAGTTCTCAGGCTAAAATCAGATCTAAAATCTCTTCTCTTAGGCAAGACACTTCAGATATAAAATCAATGATGGCATATATCTACAATGCCTTCAAAGGCTAGCTTTTTTTGCTCCCTCAAGCAGTGTTCCTGCAACACTTGCTATCACTGTAGCTCCAGCATGTGTTAAGGGGGAGAATCTTGCTAACACTATTGATGAAGAACCTCCTTCTTACACTGAGGGGGAGCATGTTGCTATGGAGGATGATACTAAGAAGCCTGAGTCTGACAAAGCTGAGCAAGAACCAACAAATGCAGTTCTAATAACAACAGTTAAACCCACTAAAACTCTAACATCTGAAGTTTTACCAATCACCACAATCATAAGCACATCCTAACCTGAAAGCTTACAAGTTCCTCAAAGAGAAGGAAAAGGGATTGCTACTAATCAACAACTGAAAGTCAAAGCAAAGATTGTCAAAGCTTCAACTGTTGTTCGAGAGGACCCCGATGAACCTATCATGGTTCCTTATATGATAAATGGAAATATGTACCATCTCACCAATGACGAAATTAATGCTCACATGGAGAAAGAGGATAAGATCAAGAAGGCTGCTGAAGAAGCCAAGATGTTTGAAATAACCAAGACTAAAGTGATCATTGTTGTTCAGGAAGAGGTTGAGAAGATTGGAATTGACCCTAAGACAGTTGTCAGTGCACAAGTAGACGAGAAGTTTAAGAAAGCTCAGGATGCTGATCATCAAGTCCTCAAGAGAAAGCATTCTCAAAAAGTCAAAAGACTGATGGAGCTCAACAAGAAAAGAGTTGAACGGTACATGTGGACCATCTCCAACAGACTTAAGCCAGAACCCATCACAAATGTCAGAATTTATCTAAACTCCAAGCCTACAGTACTCATAGTCTTCAGAAACAATGACAAAAGAAACTTTTAGGTTCATAGCCATTCAAGTTCACTGACTTTCGTGTCACTGAGTTGGATGAATTGGGTCTAATCATCCAGAAGAAAAAGAACATAATTGTCAAAGACCTAATGATATCCTTGGGAAATAGGTATGAAAGACTGAAGAAGATACCTAAAGAGCTTGAAATTCAGTCAGTTCTTCCTGCTCCTATCCCTGAACAAGCTCCATCCCAAACCTCAAGAAGAAAGAGGAAGCACATGGAATTAGAACCTGAAATCAAAGTGCATGGGTTGGAGTGTAATAGAAGTCTCCCTGAAGGTGTCCTTTTTGTAAATTATATGGTCATTCAAGAACTTGTGTATGAGATATTCTTTACTGATGTGTTTGGTGATCAAGCCTTTCAACGATGGAATGATATTCACAAGGTTAGAGAAGATTCTCTGGTATCATATTTAGTGATGGCCTCAATGATCAAGACCCCAGAAAATGCTAGATTTTGCCTGAAGCTGAAGAAGTTGATTGCAGAACACCCTGATCAAGAGAAGCTCCAGGCTAAGAAAGTGAAGTTGGAATCGGTTGGATACAAGTTAGACTAAGTACTTATGTAATATTTTGTTTATCTTTTGTAATAGATTGGTAGAAAATGTAATCCCCGATCAATGAAATACTTTTAAGTTACAATTATCCTTTATTTGCTTTCTAGACTCAGTGTGAGAAGAAGCCGTAGTTACTCACTCACACTGAAAAACACTTAGGTTGTGTTTATATCCAAATAGGGGGAGATTATTGGGCTAATTCAGTGCCCAATGATCTTTCACTTAGGATTTGAATACAAAATAACCTAAGTGTTAATAGCCTTTAACATTTCAAGGTCACTGAGTGAAGAGTCACTCAGTGAGTTACCTTCAATATGCCCAGCCTGAGTCTACAAGAAAGACTCTAGCATTCAGTGAGGTGGTTCTCAGTGAATGAAGCCCGAGCCAAAGAAGAAAGTGATGGGTTCAGTGAGTTGTGGCAATAGACTCACTGAACTTCATACGATCTCCAATAACTAGAAGACCCTGAAGACGAAAGACTAAAGAATAGACAGGATAGTTTGAAACAGATAAGTCCAAGCTCTTATCTGCCTGAATTCAAACTATCGAACCTGACATAGCATGATTAATGGAACGTTTTCTTTGGCTCCTCCTCAATTTCACACATATGACACCAATTGAGAGAATAGGATTATGACTTTGTAAATTCCATGTGAAATTGAGTTTGAGCTACTTGTATATGTTTTAACAAAATGAGTGTTTAATTATTATTAACATTTAACATATTTCATTTGTTTAAACATTCAGAAATGTTTTAGACACACAAAATAGACATATGAGTATGTGTCTAAATGAATTAAAACTTGGTTTTAAAAGCTCCCCCTCAAAAATTGATTCACTTATAAAAATGATTTGACTTTTGAAAGATGCATGAGGAGGGAGTGTCGAACACACAATTTTGAAAGATTTTGAAGAACCTTTTGAGAAATTCTTGAAAAAATTGTGTTCAACGTGTTTGAAAAAACCAATGTTACTTGAGTTGAAGACTTTAAATGTCTTTGAAATGGAACTTTTTGTGTCAGCTCAAGTCCGAGGAAGTTGTTTATCTTTCCCCTTACCCCTTTTCTTAGTTGTGGGATAAATGTACATGATTGCACACTTTCCTTTATTTGAGGTCCGAGTTACAGTCTGAAGTAACTGTAAGTCATTGACTTAAGCTACAAAACTTTGAATGTTTTGATTTAATAGCTCAAGACCGAAAAGATTTCTCTTTTCGTTGTTAAAGATAAACGCACTGAAGCGTACATTTTCCTTTTATTTAAAGACCGGGTTGTTATCTGACATTTAATAACAAACCATCAAGAAACATTAGAAATGACATGTTTTGAAACTTTTGAACTCTTGCTCAAACTTCATTTACACGCCCGTGTCAATATTAATCGACATTTCTAGGTACGTAAATGTTATCAATTCCAAGAGACATGTCGAGAAGATTCTTTTTGGAATTTTTTGATTTTTTGATTTTGTATTTGCTTTTTGAAATTTTCTATTTTTGTATTTGGTTTTATATGTTTTATATTTTTGTATTTGCTTTTTCAAAAATATTTTCTAACATAATCAAAAATGGAATGTTTATACAAAGAAGTCGAGGAGGATAAGATGTTTCCATTAGATGAACTCTGTGAATAAATAGGTTCAGAAGCCTTTGAAGTACCTGCACTCAAAGATGAAAAGTTTGGCAACTAAAAGTTCTTGGCTTATGTTTTTCTTTTCCTAATTGGTGACGCACTACTATCATTCGTGTTGTATTGGGTTTCAACTAGCTTTCTAATGGGAATCCACCTAAGACCAACATAAGTAAAGATTCTACCTGTTGGTTTCCATGTAAGACCATATCTAGGAGGCGTTGTTTTCAAATACACAGCGGAAGACTTATTTGGAGAAAACTTATGTCCTATGGGGACCTGTCTGTCATGTTTCTTAGAATCACTTTTCTTTTCTACGGGTATATATCTTTTTGTTGTCTTATGGGATTGTGCATCCTTTTTCTGTGTAGAGGCACAAGATTTTACCTTAGAGAGGTATTTTAAGATGCATTCATCGTGATTTGCACTGTAAATGCACTTTTTGCATATAGGGCATGCCAAGTCTTTTGACTTCAAGAAAGGCTTTGATTCCTAGGTGGTTCTGCTATGTTAACAGTTCTATTCGATACACGGCTACTCATGGATGGTGGCCAATTCCTAGGTTGTTGATTATAGTTCCTAGGTTTCGGTTTGTTCCCATTAGCAGTGTTTGGTAGTCTAGCAGACTGTTGCATACTAGGTTTGGTATTCAAAGCTTTGTCTTTCTAAAGTTGTTCCTTGTTCTTAGCTTCTTCTAGGTAGTAGTTATGAACCATGTCATTTGAGCCTACATATTCCCTTGGTGACTGAAATGACACATGCTTTGGGCGATTCCTAGAAGGACCAGGTGCATTCACATCATAAGGCTTAGCAAAAGACGATTTCCTAACTTGAGGCCAAGAGTGTGGAGTGACTGGCTTTGTCAAATTATAAGACACATCAACTTGGGAGGCAGACCGATGTTTTGCAATTTGGGATCGTTCAGATTTATACGCAGTTGGTTGTCTTACCGCTAGTCGATTTCTGATTGGTTGCAAAGGCGGTTTCCCCAAGATTGATTGTTTTTCAAAATTAGTATCCACACTCTTACCTTTCATATTCTAAATGAGTTTCTTTAACTCACTTATAGCAATGTTCTTGTCTTGCAGTTGAGCTTTCAAATCTTGTATTTCAAAGTATTGTTCACGTTCTTTTAGAAATACAGTTGATTCATTTTGTTTGCAAACTGTGTCATTTTTCATTTATTCTTGACATTGTTGTAAAGCAAGTTCAAGAGAAATCGAATGTTGTTCAAGTTTAGCAAAACTTTGTGACAGTTTATTGTAAACTTCTTTACTAACATTTTTAGTTTGTTTAGAAAGCTTTTCCGCAAGGCATTCACATTCTTTGACTTTATGAAGATACAGACATTCCAATTCAGCTTGAGCATCTAAATCAGATAAAGAATGCAAATAAGAACACATAACATCTTTTGAGATACACTCTTGGAGAAGTAGATCATATATGTTTGAAAAATCATCTTTGTCAGATTCAAGTTCATCGACCTCTTTTTCAAGTGATTTAATGTACTGTAAATCTGCAAACATCTCTTGTTTAAGTTCATTTACAAATGTGAAACTATCATTTTGTGTTTTTAGTGCAAGAGGCATCAAACAGTTTTTCACAAGAACATTCATATCTTGAGGAGTTGGGTCACAAAATTTATCAGCAACATGTTTTGCCCACGCTTGATCAACAATTAGTTTGAAGTGAGTTATGTTATTAGTCATTACATTATAAGCTTGTCTACTCTTGCTTATTGACTTTCCTGTAGGTAGAAAACCGATGTTTTTTAACAATGTTGGGTTTTGTTTTTACAAAAGATTTTCTTCACATTTTCTTTTGAACTTCATTTGCGTGAGCCAACTGATTAAGATATTCCCGTGATGGTGGTTTAAAATTTTCATAAAGACTGTTTTGTTTTGTGTAGTCATATGGTTTCACTAGGTCTTTATTCAATTTTGATCTACTCTCTTGTTCAAGAGTCAAGGTCTCTTCCCTATCAGGGGCAAACATGTTTGCAAGATCAGATTTGTCATATGGGATCTTATACAAACATGGCTTTTCAGATTGAGCTTTCTTGAGGTACATAGGATTTGCAAAAGTTGGTCTTCCATTATATGTGGAGCCTTTGGGAGCTAACATATGAATGGTTTGAATTGATTGATTTCGTTTATAAACAATTTCGTTCAAAAACTTTAATTGCTTTTCCATCGTAATATATGTGTCAATATCGTTTTCTCCTTAAGTTTCAAATCCTTTATGACCTGATTTTTCTTTTTGACAAGACCTTCGTAACTTGATTTTGTTAAAAGACTCTGTTTGACTAACTCATCATGTTCCTTTTTGACAATAGAAATTTCATATGCTTTCAATTTCAAACCTTCTTTTATGTCATTTTCTTTTTGAGCTAATACAGTTTGAGTTTCTTTTAACTTACGTTCAAGTGTGTCATATTCAGTTGTATGATTAAGGTAAGTCTTGTACTTCTCAAGCTCAATCTCTTTGTTTTATAGTGCAATTAGGCAGCTATCCCGAGTACTATTAGACTCCCTTAGAGTTCTATTAGTCTCCTCAAGAGTAGATTTGCACTCTTTTAATTCTTGAGTCAATGATGTATTTGCGTTCCTTAATTGCTTTTGAATCTTTTTGTTTTCATCAATGTCAAATTTTAAATTTGCAATTAAGTCAGCAAGCACAACATGCTCACTTTCATGATTATCAGCATTCTGGTCATCCTTGAATTCACTATTACATATATCTGATGAATCAGGTGTGGTATTTCTATCAACCTTTTTCATCAAAGATGTATCATTCATGTTTTTAGGTTGCTCAGAATGTTAAGATTCAACAACAAACACATTATATTTAGCAGTATATGCTACCTCGGACATTGGTTTTGTGTCATAGGAAGGTTTGATATTCATATCATCCCTAGAAGTTCTTTTGTCATTGCATTCATTCCTTGACCCATTGCTTTCATCTCTAGGTGTTTTGCTTTGATTCTCTAAACTTTCATCATTCCCCCTGTCTGATACAATCCCATTGCTGTCTTTATCTCCCGAACTAGCATCCGATGTTTTAACCTCTTGAACCTTGCACTCTTTAATCTGCAACTTCTTTGAAGGCTTGAGGTTCCATTCCTGTGTATGCTTTAAAGTCCTTTCTTGAATACGTACCATCTAAACTGGAAGACTGTATTAACACGGAGGTGAAGATTTTCTCAAATGGTGTCTTGAGCACTCTGAAAGCAGTCTGGCAGTAAGACTCATGAATTGTTTCTTTGGTAAGTTGTATTTCCAGTGTATCTATGTTCTGAGAGAAAGTTCTTGTGAATGTGTCAACTTTTTCACCAAAGATACGACTAAATGCATGTTCAAATTCACTTGCAGTGATGCCTGGTACATCTTTCTTTGAGATTAGCGTGAATTTTGGTTTGAGTGCACTAAGATCGTTTAGGCAACTATCTTTCATTATATGTGCTTTCTTTTGAAGTCTTTCCATCTCCATTTCTTCTGAATCCGTATACGAAGAAATAACATTCTTTTCCATGTTAACCGTTTTGTGAAGTGAAAATGATTTTCTAGGATCTTAAGTAGGAAAAGTGATTGTTGTTGTGATTTGAGTATGGAAATCTAGTTCACGGGATTTTACAAGTCTTGATTAAACCGAGAAAACACGTGAGTATTTCACGGGATTTTACTAAATCAAGAAGAAACCGTGAAAATATAATTGTTGTTGGTGAAATCGTTGTTGTATTTAAAGTATTGGAACTCTTGTTGACGATTGTTAAGTGAAAAGGACTAACGGTGATCAAACGTCACTGTGAGCTCGAATCACTATAACAGACTAACTTGCCCACCCCCCCCCCATTCTAAAAAAATCTGTTGGCTAATGGTTTATTAAATCACAAATAAGGACTAGCGGTGTAAAACACTTTCAACTTTGTGGGTGAACAAACAACTGAAGGACGAATAGGAATTGGTCTTGAATTCTAGGGACCAAATTTGTCAAATTCGAATTGTAGTTTAATAATAATAAAATGTTTCCCTCCTTTTAGTTGTCACCTTTGTTTAAATTCTGTTAAAAATGAAACGATGGTATTTTGCTTCTCGCGCAGTCGTGTGGTTATCGTCGTCCAAAAACAAACATACTACGTATCGTTGAAGGATCGCGATCGTAATGATAGTCGTTAGAAGATCCGCGGATAACCGAAACTCGAAACCGAAAAACCCGAAACAAGTTAAAATACACACGTTTAACCTTGTATAAATCGCCTAGCCTTATGTATAAATCGCCTAAGCTAGACTCATGTATAAATCACCTAGACTTATGTATAAATCTCCCAGACTTGTGTATAAATCTCCGAAGTCATGTATAAATCGGTTGAATAGAAATAAAAACGTACTATGTGGTCCTTGTACCTTTTTGTCTATACCTCAACGTATAACAACAAAAAACTTCCTTGTCTTGTTTCAAACCGTATACCACAAATAGGCCAACACAGAAAAATAAGCTTCGTAATAAGCTCTTTACACCATAATAAGTCTCAAAAAAATAAGATGTTTTCCAACTAGAATAAGCTTCAAAACATAAGCTAACAAATAAGCTACGTGAGAAGTTATAAGTGAAGGTTTAAGCTTTTTATGTGTTGAAATATGTTTAAAACCTAAAAAGCTTGAACAAATGTTGAGACTCAATAAGCTAAAAAATAAATCTAAATAAGCTATGAATAAGGCGTTTAAAGCACATATAAGCCACGAAAAGGCTGAAAAACTAAACCATAAACGATTTGAAGAGATACCACAAAAAACGTATAGATATAAGCTTAAAGAAAAACTATAAGACTTTTTAGCCTATAAGATAAGTCCAAAACTTTTACCCAAACTCAGAACATGCGACTTCGATTAAAATTTTAGAGCTTTGTTGAAAATAATAAAAGTAAAGCTAGTTTTTGAGTTTATAAGAAAAAGATGGAAACTTTTTAAAGAACAACTAAGTTAAACCAAATAATCGGAACCTAATAAGCTATGTAATAAACCGAATAAGCTCACAAACAAAAACCACAACTTATCACTAAACCTATCCGAGCCTCGTGATACCACTTGTAGGAACCAAATAATCACTTCACTTCACCATTGTAGATTGAATAGAAAAGAGGAAGAAATAAGATGGGATGTAGAGAGAGAAATTAGAGAGAAGGAGGAGAGAAAGAAAGAAAGATTGGATTGCAGTATGAGAAAAGAGAGAACAACCAACCCTTCTCCTTGTGTGTAAAAGGGTATTTATAGTACCTTGGCTACATTAGGACGCCTAAGGTCTTTTGACATGGATCGGGCTCGGGTTTTGCTTGGGATTTTGCCCGCAACATGTACAATATTAGATTACATATCGAGCTCGGTTTCCTTTCTAGCCTATTACAACGCATATTTTAGTAAAGACTGAAGCTTCCTTATTGAGTGACCGAGCTTCCTTATTCGACTCAATATTTTGAGGCTAACAGAACTGCTCGCACTTATCAAGAACTTTGACTTCCAAGGTTTGAAGTCCTCAGTTGAATCTCTTCAGGCTACTGCTTTCAGTCAGGATAAACACTTAGCCGCATGGGCCAAGTCGTCAACTTCCATGACTTGGAATCTTGGTCCTAGGTTGACAGCTATTGAAAGCTCTTAGGCTAAAATTAGATCTGAAATCTCTTCCCTTAAGTCAGACACTTTAGAAATCAAATCAATGATGACAGAGATTTTTCAGGCATTCAAAGGTCAGTCTTCAACCCCCTCAAGCAGTGTGCCACAAATAACATTTGCTATCACTGAAGGGCCAGCAAATGTTGGGGGAGAATGTCACACAGGCTGACACTAAAGAACCTCCTTCTCATACTAAGGGGGAGAATGATGACATGCAAACTAAAGAAGATAAAGTTGGAAAGGAACAAGAGCAGTTCCAATCTTAGCCTTCAGACCACTGATGAGAACCAACCTTGAAGTTGAGATGATGACTTCTCCATCAACTATCAAGCTCACTGATACAGTTCTTAAGTTCCTAACTCCTAACTCTGATGCTAAAATTGAGTTGATTGGATCTCAAAGGACTCAACACATAGTAAACCACACTGAAGTCAAAACCAATCACCACCATCATCAACATATCCCAGTCTAAAAGTTCTCTAGCAACCAAGAGGACTGATAAAGGAAAGAAGATTGCAACTGATGATGATGAATCTCTAAAGAAACTAGTGCCTGCATTAAAAGTTATTCGAGAGGACCCTGATAAACCTATCAGGGTTCCTTATATGATTAATGGAAAGATGCACTATCTCACTAATGATGAAATCAATGCTCACAATGAGAAGGAGGATAAGATCAAGAAGGCTGTTAAAGAAGCCAAGATGTTTAAAAAACCAAGACTGAAGTGATCAAAGTTGTTCAAGAAGAGGCTGAGAAGATTAGACTTAACCCTAAGACAATTGTCAGTGCATAAGCAAGTGAGAAGTTCAAGAAAGCTCATGATGCTGAACATCAAGTCCTCAAGAGAGAGCATTCATAAAAGGTCAAGATACTGATGGAGCTCAACAAGAAAAGAGCTGAGCAGTACATGTGGACTATCTCCAACAGACTCAAGTTAGAGCCTATCACAGATGTTAGAATTCATCCCAACTCTAAACCAACAATACTCACAGTCTTCTGAAACAATGATAAGAGAAACTTTCAGGTTTATAGCCCCTTCAAGTTCTTTGATTTTAGAGTCACTGAGTTGGATGAATTAGGTCCAAACATCTAGAAGAAAAATAACACAATTGTAAAAGACTTGATGGTATCCTTGGGGAAGAGGTATGAAATACTGAAGAGCTTGGAATTCAGTCAGCTCTTCCTGCTCCTATCCCTGAACAAGCTTTATCCCAATCCTCAGGAAGAAAGAGGAAGCACATGGAATTAGAACCTAAAATCAAAGTGCCTGGGTTGGAATGTAATCGAAGTCTCCCTGAAGGTGTTCCTTTTGTGAACAATATGGTTATTGAAGAACATGAGTACGGGATATTCTTCACTGTTGTGTTTGGTGATCAAGCCTTCCAAAGATGGAATGATATTTACAAGGTTGGAATGGATTCTATGGTATCATACTTAGTGATGGCCTCAATGAACAAGACCTCAAAGAATGCCACGCAACCTGACCAAGAGAAGCTTCAGTCTAAGAGAGTGAAGTTGGAAGCTGTTGGGTACAAGTTAGATTAAGTTTTTCTGTTATGTTTTGATTATCTTGTGTAATAGATTGGTAGGACAATTTAATCCTCAATTAATGAAGTACTTTTAGTTACAAGTATCCCTTACTTGTTTTCTAGACTCAATGTGAGAAAAAGTTGTATTTACTCACTCACACTGAAAAACACTTAGGCTAAATTTATATCCAAATAGGAGGAGATTGTTAGGCCCATTCAGTGCCTAATGATCTTTTAGTTAGGATTTGAATACAAAATATCCTAAGTGTTAATAACCTTTAACATTTTAAGGTCACTAAGTGAACAACACTTAGTAAGTTGCCTTTAAGATGCTCAGCCTGAGTCTACAAGAAAGACTCTAGCATTCAGTGAGGCGGTTCTCAGTGAATGAAGCCAGAGCCAAAGAAGAAGGTGATGGGTTCAGTGAGTTGTGACAATAGACTCACTAAGCCCCATACAATCTCTAACAACTAGAAGACCCTGAAGACAAGAGACTGGAGAATAGGCGGGATAGTTTGAAATAGATAAGTCCAAGCTCTTATCTGCTTAAAGTCAACTATCCTGAATACGAATGAAGACAAGGTCGGTGTCAAGCATTGATCTTAGAAAGTGTTGTTGTCCCATACTTAGATTAGAAATGTAATCGAGACAAAGCTGTACAATATGTACTAGCCTATCAGCATTGGGACACGCACTTATCACCCATGTGGGTATGACCCTACCTAAGTAGTATAAATAAAAAACGTCTTGTAAATGAGTAGGTTAAGTTTGTGCATTCAAAGTCGTATCTTTCACAAACACCTACTCCTCTAATATCTACTAAGTCCCTGAGTAAGCTCAGTTGGTTAGCATAGTAATCAGCTTTGCATAACACTTTTGGTTTATGCAAAGTTGTTAGTGAGGAGATCACACATACACACACATTGTCATTCAATCCCCATTGTAGATCCGCATGCAATGGGGTATAATTCTTAATAAAAAGAGTTAAACGTTGAAAAGTTATTCTTGTGTCTTTTACTTATTGTTTATCTTTACTTACATAAAACCTTTTCAATGAACTTAATATGTTACTTTACATTCATGCCATGAGTTAGTGAAGCTTAACTATGTAGTTAATATTCACCAACTAAGAGGGAACAACAAGGTAAAAACTAAATTTATGTTATTTTTTTAAAAAATATCTAAAAAGGAAAAAAGGATAAAATTTCCTTAAGTGGTCATAATTTTTTTAAAAACATTTTTCTTAAAGATAATTAGGTTAAAAAGTATATGTGTCAAAACTATGATAACTAAAACTTCAAAAAGCGGCAGTGATTTACAAATCTTAAAGGTCAAAACTAAAATTTAAAAAAACAAAAAACGTACAGATAAACTCCACCCAGCGTATAAGTTCCAAACTTCCAATCCAAATTTTCTCCCAAAAACCTACAAACCCAACACTCTACAAACTATTCTCCCAAAACCCTAAATCAAACCTAACTCAAATTTAACGATTTTGATACTAGATGTATCACAATCGCCAGTTCTTGGTTTTCGTATACGCGTCAAAACCCTAGGTCTGAACAAACTTCAAGTTTCAAATTCAACCACGCAAGAAACTTCAAGTTTCAAATTCAACCACGCCAACCCTGCCGAAAGAACGACAGACGGAGTTGGTGTATCTGAAGTTACATAACCAAAGAATAGAGAAGACGCCGTTGAATTTTTTCAGGAGTCAAAACCTTAATCCTAAGGATGGTTGTTCTTCAGGTGGTGGAGAAAGTGAATAGGAGTGTTCTATTGTTGAAATATAATAAAGGTTTGGATTGTTTAAAAACCGTGCGTAATAATGATATAATAGCTTGATTGGAGCTGTTTGGAAAGCTTATTGCAACAACTAATTAACCTTGAGTCGTGCTTATTAGGAGTTTTTTGGACAGCTTATTTTAGCAGTTATTTATTACATTGACAAGTTATTAGGGGTTGTTTGGATAGCTTATTTCAGCAGCTAAATCACCCTCATCTGTTGTTATTAGGAGGTTTTGGATAGCTTATTTCAATAGCTAATTAATCTTGATGTGTTGTTATTGGGTTGTTTGGATAATTTATTTTAGCTGCTAAATAAACATTTACCTGCTCATTCAAAACTCTTTAAATAATGTGTTTAGTTAGGGGGTGTTTGGATAGCCTAATCCAACATCTTATTAACCATGCCATGATTTTATCTAATTATACAATCTTTACTTAGATTTAATTGGACAAATGGTTTCGCGGGATAATAATAAGTGTTAATCTTATTCCAATTGATAATTGGTACGCTAACTTCATTCTCTTTATGTAGGTGATTAAGCTAATTCCAATAATTACTTATATTATCACTTTTGTCTCATCTCAATCGAGAATGGGTTAACTATTAATGTGGTTTTCGTAATCGAACTCATCACTATATGTATAAGAGCATAAGGTATCGTGGCTCAAGTCAGTTTGTCACTTCAACGCCAACTCAACATTTCACTTTTAACACTTTTACACTAAAAGTTCAATAAAGATCTATTTTTTATGTGCAAAAGAATTTATGGTTTAGGCAAAAGTTCAATAAAGATCTATTTTTATCATAGATCCCAAGACTTTATCTCAACCATCTATTTTTTTCATCAAATTAAATAAAACTCATTTTTCACTTTTTCTTTTAAAATTAAATATCTCACAATAACGTAAAATAAAACATACAATTGCAACGAGAATTAAATCATCTTTCTAACGAGGGGCACTTTGATATACTTTCGACGAACTTTTTTTTAATTTTATTTTTTATTCTGTCTAGAATGTTTCACATGTGAGTAGGGTAAATTCACATGTGTTTTGTTTATTACAAAATCACATGTGATTATATGAAATCACATGTGATTTTTGTGAAATAACATGTGCTTTTTTTCTAGACGTCGTAAAAAAAATCGAAAATATTAGGTTCGTCGAAAGTATATCAAAGTGCCTCTCGTTAGAAAGATGATTTAATTCTCGTCGCGATGGTGTATTTTTTGTCGTTTAACGATTTACCGTTTGCAAGATATTTTAATTTTAAAAAAGAAGTGAAAAGTGATTTTTTTTAATTTAATAAAAAATAGATAATTATGATTGGTCCATTGGATCTTTAATAAATATTTGATCTTTATTTTGTAGAGAATATAATTTGTAGAGGATGGACATACAAATCATAAAATGAATGAAGTATAGAAGAAACGGTATTACAATCATAAAAATGACATGTTAAAATCCAGTATGTGCACAGGTATTAGTTATATAAAAACACGTATACTTTCGTCTTTCTATACAAATCTACTCTTCTAATTATAATATTGTGTCGAGTTCCAAAATTTGATTACTTTCAAATATTCTGATACAACTTTTACTTTCAAACATACAAACTCACTTTCACTCACAAAGTCACAACCAAAAACTCACCGGCGTTCATCGCCGGATACCAGAAACTATGACCTCAGACACCACCATAACCCACCACAACCGTCACCCAATCCGACCACCACCACAATCTAACTACCACCCACATTACTACCCAAACTCATCAACTTCATCACCCTCAGCCTCAATTAAAGGCTGCTGTTGTTGCTTATTCCTTCTCTTCTCATTCCTAGCACTCGTTGTTGTCGCGGTTGTTCTCGTTGTTTTTCTAGCTGTTAAACCTAAGAAACCCGAGTTTAGTTTACAACAAGTTGGTGTACAATATATTAACCTAGCTTCAACAACAAACCCTACTTCACAAACTATCGATATCACTTCTCCAGAATCTGCATCTTTGTCCCTAGCTATACGTATGTTGTTCACTGCTAAGAATGATAATAAAGTTGGCATCAAGTACCAGGATTCCACATTTAATATTATGTACCGTGGCATACCCTTGGTAACGTACTCTCTTTTCTATATAATACTCACACACTACTGCACCCTTTCCGTATTTCATCTTTTTATTTTTGTTTGTCACACGTTAAATGTATATTTTCATATTTTAACCAATCAAATTGGCCGTCGTAAATACACTAAATATGATGAGTTGTTGTCACTAAAGCATAAACCATATTTGTTTTCCTCTTCAAATTGTTTTCGCT
>BQNB010004890.1:0-49886 GCA_026074375.1 Tanacetum coccineum
TCTACATCATCCAGCTTATACTCATCATCTGCATTCACATTCTCATCATCTGCATTCACATTCACATTCATGTTCTCATCTACATTCATATTCTCATTCATGTTCTCATTTACATATATTGTATAATCATCCAAATTCAAATTCTTATCTATATCTAACTCAAACCTGTCATCTATTGTATAATCATTCACATTCACTATATGTTCTTCATGCATATTCCCATATACATTCACATTGTCATTCTTACCCATACTAGACTCTCCAACATCAGCTTCATTTATCCAACCTAATGCTAACCTTTTGCTACTCCTAACTACATTCACATTGTCATTCTTACCCACACTAGACTCTCTAACATCAACTTCATTATTCCAACCTAATGCTAACCTTTTGCTACTCCCAACCACAGGTGCATTCAACAATACATCATCATCTAACTCCTCTATCTTAACAGTAGACTTAAATGGTGATAAATACTTATGATCAACACTGGTCAACCAATATTCTACAAAAACCTCTACTTCCTTACAGTTTGCCACTAAGTTTATCAAACTAACTACATCAGCATCACAACTTAAAGGTCTCAAACCATAATCTAAACTTTTGTTAGGCATTTTGTAGTGATAAAGCATAAGTTATGAAGGATCATACCCCAAGTCTTGAATAAACATATGCAGTTCATCAACATTGAAGAGGTCCACATCAATGTTGTCCACGTAATTCACTTTCCCTCGAATATACATCCTTTTTGGTGAAGGTGTGAACTTTCCACCATAATGCAACTTTATAAAGAACAAGTTATTTTTCCCAGCTGTTCAATAAAAAAATCAATTAGTTAACAATGTAGTATACAACACTTACATATGGCAATAAAAAACTAAAAATCTTACCATAAGCATGGACTGGATAAAAAACAATGCCTTCCTTTCTAAAATACTCTTTTAGTTGTAAATTAGAAGGATCAATTACATACGAAGGCAGATAATCATCTTCCATCATTGAAAAATTATGCCACGGACAATTTAGAAGGATCGATAGTGAATTGATGGTTAAACAATACGGACTAAGATTAGGGTTTTATTTTTTTAGTGAATGTGTTTTTTTAATTGGGTGGGTGGGTGGAGTTGACTTATGAAGTGGGGTAGATGGGATCGGGGTAAAATATTTAGGGTTTGGATCGGGTTAATTAACAAATGGGGTGTTTAATCAGGTTGGTAAAAAAGGGGTGTTTAACCGGGTTGGTAAAAAAAGAGTGTTTGACTTAGTATTGACTAGAAATAATGGAATGGATGAAATTGTCCTCGCATGTGTTGCATGTGTGTGGGCCCAAGATGGACAGACTAACGACGTTAGGGCAGAAGGACCAAATGTGGAACCAAACCACGAAAATATGGACGTTTTTTGCAATTTTGAAAGTCTACGGACCAAATCTGCATTTTGGCCAAACTAAAAGGACCATTTTTGCAATTAACTCTTTAAAATATGTTCTTAGTTTCTGCTTTGATAAGGGAAGTGTGAGGAACAGATTCTTTGATGGAAAATCTCAACTATATTTCTTAGCTACATGAGAAGAAAACGAAGATAAATGATGTTTTAAATCGAATAGTTAAGTATTGCCAAACTTTGATTATTGAATTACAAAATTGGTGGGTCTGCTTTGCCTATCAATGCTGTTACTAACCACCTTTGCCATGATGAATCAAGACTTTTAAACTCTACAATGATTGTGGGTAGATGTGCTAAAATGGGTCGGTTGGGTAAAGGGTCAAAGTTGGAGCTGGTTAAACTGGATTTGGTGTCAAGCTGATCTTGCCACAGTTTCATTGTTGAGTCCTTATATGATTTCTATCAAAATTCATCAATCCATTTTAAGAACAAAAACTACATTCTTAAATAGTAATATAATTATTTTTGAAAATTGATTCGGGGGGTTTTGAGTAACCTTCTGAGGAACTTTCTATAGTTTTCCTTATTAGCTATATATTTTTTTCCCATTTGACCTGTTAGACATCACATATATATGCTGGAATTTAACAGTGATAAATGGTTTGGGTTTTAATTGTGGGTTAAGATTTTGGATTTGACTTCTTCTCTGCTATTGCATACATCAGTTATTGTCATTCTGAAATGTGCACATTTCTTTTATTCTTTTCCTTTATATGATATATATTTTATATGTAACACCCTTAAATTGGTCTGGTGTGATCAAATAACTAGTAGCATTATTTTGTTCAACTATGGTATCCAAAGGAGATGTACAACGGATTGTATTTTCATTCAATATACTTTAAGGTTAAGGCTTCTGATGTTTAGAGTTGGAGCAACTTTGCATTATTATTAAACATCAAGGATAAACATGTTTAGTCAGCAGTAAATTAAGGAAACCAGGCATTTACATCAGTGACATCTTTTGGATCAAATGGCAGTTGTGATTGCTGCGATAAAACACGGATTAAAAAATGATCTGATTTTTGTATCTAACTATTCTAAGACCGAGATTTATACATTTCTATAGTGCTTAGTGATCTGAATGCATTATGGACTTCTGTTATGCTTTGGATCCATTAGAAAACAATATAGATATGGTCAATGGGTTATCAAGTTTAACTTTCTTTTCTTGAAAATTCTTTCTGTATGATTTCATCACTTTCTTGCTGCCACAACTTAGATAACTATACTTTACTTAGAAATGTTTACTTAATTTTTTTTCGTTAAGGAACTCTTCTAATGCTTAAGATATGGAATCACTCTAGCTCTTAGTGACATACACTGACAGGTATAAGTAGCAGCGCCCCCTTTGCAAAGTGAAGTGATTGATGGTATTAGTGTTAAATTAGGTTACCTATAAAGGGGGTCACTTGATAGTTGTACTACTATCTGCAATCTGTACCTAATTTTTACTTATAAATGTGTAATTGTCACCATGAAACATGAAAGTCATCCACCAAATAATAGTTTGGATGCCCTTTGCAGCAATGAACAAAATTTTATTTGGTATGGATGTGGTTTGTAGTATTTTTAACTTGTTTCTCATTGGCTCAATATATTTATTGCTTTTGGTATATTTTATGTTTATGTTATATTTAACATTCTTATGACAGTTCTACAGGGTTGTGGTTGGTATACAATCACCTGAAGGGGTCCCAACAACTCGAGCAGTATTAAGAAGATTTAATGATTTCTCAAGGTTACTCGCTGCTGTAAGTACATTTCTAAATGTTCTCTTCTCTTTTTACAGAGGGGGCAGTAACATGGAAGACCCGGATGGTACATTGTGGAGAGAACAGAAGCCATGACTCCAGGACCTGTAAACATACATTGCCAACATCCAAGAAACCCAAGCAACAAGATCCGCAAATGATTGAGATCTTCATTTTGCTTATGGATAGTGTTGAGTATAGAGTCTTAGTCTTTGATATTATTAGTTTGTATGTTAATTTATATTTTGTCATTGTGGTTATTGTCATTATTAGTTTGGTTATTGGTCATTTTTTATTAGAATGGGCTTGTCAGTATAGTTGCTTGTCAATGTCTTTTTGTTTCTAGACCAAGTTGGTATTTTTAGGGGTTTTGTCCTTAATTAGTACTTTCTTGTGTCTTTTTTCTTGTAAAGAACTTTTCATTTTATTTAATACATTAAATTGTATATTTTACTGCATCAAATTGTAAATTTTACTGCATTAAATTATATATTTTACTGCATTACAGTGTAAGTTTTATTGCATTAAATTATATATTTTACTGTATCACATTGTAAATTTTACTGCATTAAATTGTATATTTTATTAGACAACATTGTAAATTTTATTGCATCACAGTGTAAAATTTACTGCATTAAATTGTATATTTTACTGCATCACATTGTAAATTTTACTACATTAAATTGTATATTTTACTGCATCACATTGTAAATTTTACTGCATTAAATTGTATATTTTACTGCATCATAATACAATAAACAAATAACAAAATGCAAAAACTATTATGCATGAACAGAAAGATACAGAGTATTACGAAAAACTGATATACTATTTTATTGATGTTTGGTAATAAATGATATACATCTTAGAATCGAAAACATAAGTAATGCTTTAATATCTATACAAGTCTTGGAATTATGACCTCCTTTCTCTCCACACACCGAACAAAACCTTCTCTCACCTGGATTGTTGATTGCATCGTTCAGGATGGCAAAGACACTAACAAAATTGATACCGATGACAAAATTTCGAAGGGCAAACTGGCTTCTGATTATGTTTTGAGAGATACTAAAACTTCAGATGACGCACTCTCGCCAAAGATATTGCTTCTCTAGATTTGCAATCTATTCTGAATATGGAAGAATTAAAATCCAAGACTGTTGATTTGCCTTTGGCTAATCCATGTAAAATCGCAGGAAAGGAGTATGTTCGCGTATCTGCAGATTCTGAGCTTAACACGAATATGCGAAATGGTAACATTGTTGATGCTATTTCTGTTGAAACACATGTTAAAAATGACACTACTTCACATGAACCCCAATTGTCTAGAAAGGTTTGCTTCCGTGTATGCCGATTTTGAGCTTAACATGGATGTGCAAAATGGCAACGTCTCTAATGCTATTCTAGTTGTAACTAATGTTGAAAGCGACGGTGTTTCACCTGAACCCCAATTCTCTGGAAAGGAGCCGATTTCTGTGGATTCTGAGTTTAACATTGATGTGCAAAAGGGCAAAATCACATATGCTATTTCGGTTGAAACTCACGTCCAGAACTACACTATTTCTCCTAAACTCCAATTGTCTGGAAAGGAGTCCGTTTTAAAACACTGTCAGTTGTAAAGAAAGAAAGGTAGGTTTCCATAATTTTTTGTTCTTATTTGTTTGATATAACATAGTGATGCAGTAGAGTATAACATAGTTATGTGGTAAGTTTCATTTAGGTTTCCTTAATTTTTTGTTCTGATTTTGTTGATATAACATAGTAATGCAGCAGGTGTATAACATAGTGATGCAATAGGTTTCATTTAGGTTTATCAACTTTTGTTCTTATTTGGTTGATATAACATAGTGACTAAAGTTTTATGCGTGAATCATACACATGTTTAAGTTGTTCGTTCAAGGATCATTTTAATTTTTATATTTGTGATGATGGAAATATAGGACATGATATCCTGCTGATATTGGCGACAAACCTTTGGAAGGTTGTTAGTTTATTTATTATTAGTTTCTTAAACTTTTTTTACAATAGCCGATGATGATAAGTTGGTTGGTCTTTTCTGAGCGATGAACAAGCAATTAGGGACTATGCCACTTTTGGTGATATCGCCTCCTTTGATGTTACATTTCGCTTAAACAAGTATACCATCTTCCTTTATAAAAAAATTTAGTAGTGCATTACAGTTTTATTACTACTAGATTACACTTTATTTAGTAGTTCATTTGATTTGTTTATATACTTTTGCTAAAGTTTTTGTTTGTTTTTTTAATGCTTAATGCAGTAAGTTTTGTACTGTCATGCAGTAGGTTTTACACTGTCATGCAGTAGATTTAGTACTGTCATGTAGTAGGTTTTGTACTGTCATGCTGAATGATTTTCTTTGAAATATTTTGCAGGTTGATTGAATTATATTCGATACCCTGCTAGTACTTGAATGTTCCTTTTAAATATTTCTAAAATTCAAGGTTATGAATCTACTGCATTACAATGTATAAATCACTGCATCACAATGTTATCTACTGCATGAGAATGAATAATCTACTGCATCACAAATGTATAAATCTAATGCATAACGATTATTGCATAACCATGTTATAAATGTACAACATCACAATTTATAAAATATACTACATTGCAATGTATATAATTGTAAATCTATTACATCACAATGCATAAATCTATTACATCAAAATGTTATTAACTGCATCACAATGTTTAAATCTAATGCATCAAAATGCATTATTCTACTAAATCACATTGTTATTTTACTATATCATGATGCACTAAGCAGTAACACCATGATGCAGTATCTATAATGCATTAAATATGAATAAAAAGATACTAAGGATACTTTATGAACAATGAGATTATATTAAATTGATGTTTAGTAACAAATGTTATATGTTTTACAACTAAAAACATTTAGATAATATTCCATCTACCAGATGAAAGTACAAAATTGTTTGGAACGACGACTCCATCGGAACAAAAGAAATCCTCTAGTAGTTCATCTTGTTCTAATTTCTTGGTTGTGTAGTCTGAGGTATTGTTAGACAATTCACCCTCCTCCACCTCTTGGAAACTTGGACATGGATACAAGATGTGCTTGCTAGTAGACTCACCAGACTCGACTCCTTTTGGTCTTTAGAAATTTACTCGTTAAGCAACATATATGAACATGGTTATAAGATTACAAACAAGCTGCATCTGCATATACTCATCATTCTAATAATTTCATCATTTTGAATCACCAATACTTTACAAAAGTCATATAAGGACGTCAGAAGTTGTATACAATGCTAGTGCCATTTGCACAAAGCTAATAGGAAGAATATGGTTTATAAAGCTATCTACTTTAAATGCTAAAATTATCTCAGTGGTTAAAGAAGAAATGAGGTAAAGGTGTTATCCGAGGAAGATTCAGCAGCAATTCCCCAACAGAGTCGTTCCTGGGCATGCCTGGTGTCTTGTTATCGCCATCCTCGAGTATGGGAGAACCTTTTGGAACATTGTTCCCGCTAATTGATTCACCAAAATGGTTTGTTTCAAAAATACTCTTTTCAGCTATTAGTTTTCTGTTGCCGCCATCAGTTGGCCTTTTCTCCCGTTGAATCATGAAGTGTTACAGGGTCCTTTTGTAAAAGACAACAAAGAGAATCGACTCTTGACATAATGGATTTCTCATCAGAAGTGGATGATCCATACTGAGCATCATTGAATAAGCATCGGCTGATGTCTTCAAGAATTTTAAGGCTATCTTGTTCTTCATGGGAAAGAGGATGGTCATCACCAGTTGTTCTATTTTTCGTGATTCTATTTTCAATGTGATTTACCAAATCGCTCATTGACATAGATGGGTGTAGCCTTGGAACTTGCATCTGATCCCATGAGCCTAGTCCCTTCAACTCTTTCATCTCGGCAATTTACATTTCTTCAATTGCTGACGTATCTGTCACTGGATAAACAAGTTAATATGTGAATACGAGAAGAAAAAAAACCATATATACACAATCTATAGAAGAACAATAGGAGGACCTTTCAACCCTTTTTATAATTTACTTGTGAGTTGCTCTTTTTACCTCTAGTAGAGTAACAGCTAAATGGTTGACATTAAAAAAGGGATTAACAGTTCTGAGTGGTCCAGGGTGTGTTTTACAATAGACAAGGAATTCAGGTCAAACGGGATTGATGGACAAAGAAGTGTTTTGGGTCAACCAAATCCAACTATGGACTTCAAGCTAAGTTTAGTACATATTCCAAGAAATCCAAACCAGCACCGCATAGATAGGTTACATGTTGATTCGACTTTTAACCATGAACTGATATGAATTAACTTATTTGAGAAATATTTAATGTTTGATTATATTTTCATGGGCATAAATACATTTGTAGGTTTCCCATGTGATATTAATAATGTTTACCTAAGCTTGGTGAAGGTGTTTCCCTGAGAAATTTTGTAGGTCTACCAGCAGGATCATAAAACTCGCTTCTAGATAAAGAGGATTGGCCTCCTGATGATGTGGTACAATGCAAGTCATGGGTCGAAGGCGCTTCGCTACTTAAAGTACGTTCAATGGATTCATTTGGTTCATCAAAAACTGATTTTCTTGCTTTAAAGTATGGGGACTCCAATGCTAACTCTGCTTGTTGACTCAGAAAATTTAAACGTGGGTCACACTGAATGAGCTTTTCATATTGCTTGCCTAATAAGCCTTGTGGACATTGCAGACAATGACGCTTGCACGAAAAGAATAATACATTATGATCAGATAAATATGCATAAAAACAAAAAGTTGTATTCAAACATACAGTGTATGAAACATGAAAAAGATTCATTCGACAATTACAAAAATCGCATTCAAGCCTCGGGGGTACTTCAATACAACACACTTTCTTTATCTATACAAACCCTAACATCTATATCCCTTTGAACCAGCTCAAAATAAAGGGAAACTTAATTGTTATTAGTATACGGTTTCTTCAGCCTATCATTAGTTGCTCAATCCTCGTATATAGCACATAACATAATTTCATCAACTACTTGTAGCTGAGGTTGAACTTATCGTCAAACCAGCTGCATCATATGCTGTTCTGAATCGAAGACCAGATCCTATATAGCTTGACACCGGACAAACCCAACAAAGGATATTTTGACCCAACACCTATTATAATAGCTCGCGCTTTAACAAACAATCTAGCATGTTATAAAAAACAAGAAGGAATAATAGTCTCACTCTAATCAAATTTTCATAGACTCCAAGATCATACGGATGTGATTACACATTCCCCCTTGTTCTGCAAGCAACATAGCCCTTACTCATTCATAGTTTTGTACGGTAAGGTAGATATGTCACCCTAAAAAGACACCTAGAGCCATGCTCAGTGAGATTATTAACAGGCCATAAATGATCTGTAAATGAATAACAGCAGTTAGATCAGATGTACACTAGAAACATAAGAATAAAATCAAAAAAGGAATTCTAAATCATACGTATACAGTTGTGTCATATCCTTCTCACTTTGTTGTTGAGTCTCTACAGTTAAACTACCAACAAGCAAAGTCTAGCCATCCACATTATAAATTCAAGTATCAGAAAAATGAATGCAAAGGATACAACATTACATACCAGAGAGTACAAGCATGAAAGGAGAGCATATACAACAAACACAAAGAAGACCTTATAGTTTGCGTAACCCACGCAATTGTTCATCCACACACAATGATGATCCTTCAGGTAAAGAGAATTTAGAATCTATCTATCTTGAAAAGATCATTTAGAATCCAAGAATGAAAAAGACATACCATTCGTAAAACACAACATTTACATATACGACAATGATGGGAACGAGGTGGCTTATAAAGCGAACTTTTCTTGTAGTATCACAAGTCCCCACCCTGCAGCAAAATAAACATTAAAAAATGTTTTAAAAAAACTTTCATAATAGCTAGAACCTGGAGAAGTACATTTAGTTGCATCCTTCAGAAAACCTCAGTTGTTACATTTTTGAATCCTATACTCTAAACATAACAATTTTTTCAAGCTCTATAATAGAGAAAATTATATGCCACAAAACAAACCCTACTACATCACTTCATTACAACTACCGCATCATGCCTTCAAATATACACACAAGCACATTTCAAAAACTTAAACACCCTGCACAGACAAACACATTTCGAGATAATGCATCATAGTTCCAATTCAAGTTCATCATACAAACATCCAAGTATACAGATACATTTTCGCACATAACGCAACTTACGTTTAGCCTAATTCATCCTTATACACAACAACTGACCACCTACTCCATCACAACTAGAGTTCAAGTGCATCAAACAAACAACCTATCTTACAAATACATTTTCGAGATAATGCAACCTATGCTTAGCCTAATTCACCCTTATACACAACAAATGACTACCTACTGCATCATTATTTAAAAAACCTATTGTATCATTATTTAAATAAACCTACTGCATTTCCTCTATAAATCTATTGCATCAGTTTTTATATATACCTACTGCATCATTATTTAAGTACACCTATTGAATCAGATGCATTATACATTTAAATAAACCTACTGCATCAGTATTAAATAAACCTACTGCATCGGTATTTAATTAAATCTATTACATCATCTACATTATACATTCAAATAAACCTACTGCATCAGTTTTTATATAACACTATTGCCTCAATATTTATACAAACCTACTGCCTCGCTAATTCTATTACTTTTTCTAATTTTACTTAAGAAACAAACATGATTTTAGCAGAATAAATTTAACAAAATGATGTAGTAACCATTTTAGGGTTTTTAGATCAACTTACAAAGAGGTTTAAGACGAATGAGATTCGTCTTCACCAGCGATTTCATGTAGTTTCGATTTGCTTGGATTGGATGTTGGAATTTAGTGTGTGAAATTAGAGCGAAACTGTGTGAAATTTGAGGGGAAATGAAGACAGATCTAGAAATAAAAAAGACGACGTTTCTATTGTTACATGTATTGTTATAGATTTCCCCTTGTACTTTACAACATTTACATTTATGCCACCGCCCTTTTTGATCTTGCCCACTCTAATCCAATGGTTGAGATCTCTTCCTACCTTTTTTATTATAACACTTTTTTTATTATAACCCTACCCTATATATATATACATATATATACATATATATATATACATATATATATATACATATATGTATATACATATATATATACATATATATATATACATATATATATATACATATATATATATACATATATATATATATATATATATATATATATCAGTCATGTAAGCAAGTAATATAAGCAAGTAGTGTGTATGCACATGAAGAAAAAGTTTGATGTGATGCAATGTTTGTGAAAACGGTTATAGTCTAGGTAAAATATGCAACCTAGTTCTCTATAACCTTGGCTTTAGATACCAATCTGTAACACCCCCAATTGGTCGTAGCGGAGCAGCGGAAATATGTTCGGGAGCGTTACTTCATAATACAACAACACAAGATACAAGAGAATGACCTCTAAATGAGTCGTTTGAAAAGCAATCTTGTTGATTTAATAAAAATTGAACTTGTTATAACATCTATCCTAAAGTTGCATCAAAATGTAAGACTGAAATAATATAACGAGATTTGATAGTTTGAATGTAAGAAGAAATCCATGAATGTAATCTTGTAAAGTTTGGACTCCAATGCACATCAGATAAGTCAAGCATCTAAGTCACCTGAGAAATACATGCTTAAAAGTGTCAACATAAAGTTGGTGAGTTCATAGATTTATGTAAATGTAAATGTAGGACCAAAAGAGTATATTGTTTACTGCTTTAACCACAGTATCATATAAGAGTGTTTAACAACTAGTGACGTTCAATAAAAGTAGTGTGGATCACAAGATTTCAAATGCATGGCATTGTAACACATACAATATCACAAAATATAATTACGACTGCACTAAGCTCATGAAACTGACGCTACGACATGAATGAATGCAATTTAATGCCAATGAATGCCCAGTGTAGATGTCAACCTATAACATCTTAAATCCGACATGGTATACGTCTGTTAGTTTAATCCATCGAACTAGTGAGAGCTACTCACCCGAACAGGGATGTCAATCCCAAATAGATCTATTTATAACACTCGCGCTTACACAATGTAATTAACAGTTCATGATAATGGGCAGTGTAGGTTATCGTTACTTAGGCACGCTACGTAATTATTGTAAACCATGAAAAGTGTTGTACTTGTGTCCTTTTGTAAAATGAGCAATGTATCCCGCCTCAAGATATGCAAATAAGTATGAAAATAAGTATGTAAATGAGTTATGAAATCTAGTATGTAAACAAGTTTGGAATCAATCATATAAATGAGTTTGTAAACGTGCATGTATTCTCCACCATAAGAGTTAAAAAGAGGCAAAATAGAGGACATGAAACTCACCTCAAGTGAATGTATTGATTCTAGGAAATCAAATAAGTGAAACGCCCAGTGTGATCCGAATGCAACCTAATTATTGTATAGGTCGTATGAGTATAGTGTATTTGAAATAAATACAACAATATATATTATAGAGTTATATCACCACCTAATACTTTTTGTTTAATTTATAAATGTTGAAACAATATTTAAGTCACGCTTGATATTTAATGTCTAAGTATATGTATCCGTAAAAAAATTATCTTTGTCCAATAATTGATTATTTGTTAATAACACTTGAATTAATATTTTTATTATTTATATAATGATTTTTATATAAATAGTATAATCATTTTGTAAAATAATATTTTTAAAAAATGTATAAATATTATATAAGTAACACTACATTATTTCTTAAGGTTTTTATAGCCCAAACGGACCTAAAAACACTCATAAACCTTATTTTCAGTTTCTAACAGCTTTGTATATTTTTATAAAAGTGCAGAAAATTTTATATAAAAGTTAACTAGCTTTTATAATTTCTAGTTCAATATCTATACACTTCTATGTTTCGAAAACTTGATATTAAACATCATTCCGAACAAGTTTGTAGTTTTACACTTTAGCCTAATCGGACCCGAAAGCCCTCAAAAACACCGATTTCAAAGTTCACCATTTTCTCGCAGTTTCTCACGGTTTATAAAAGCTGTGAGAATTAATATAGTTTTTTGAAATCTTTAAAAATTCATAACTTTCTCGTTTTAAGTTCGTTTTTCGAGTTCTTTATATGTACGAAATCATGTCGAGATGATCTATCATAATATTATGTTTATATCTTGCATAAAAATCTGTGCAGAAACAATTTATACAAACTGTTTTATAAAAAATCAGTTTTTATATATATAATTATCGAAATCTCATAAAATTCATATCTCCTTCATTATAACTTCGTTTTTCAAGTTTGTTATATACTCATAATCGTCTTAAAACGTACTATTTTAATATCAGGTTTATACTTTGCATAAAAATTTGTGCTAATCCATAATATACAAACTGTTCGAATTATATATTTATAAAACTTGTTTTTATAAATTTTAACATGATTTAATTATTACAAGTCTTCTAACTTAACTAATAGAACATCATTTGTATACTTTAAGTCCTCTAATTTACGTCCATCTATTTTATATCCAATATGTCCAAATAAAATCTCTAGAACAATTATTTATTTATAAAACTATATAAATAAATTTGTAACAATTAATTTAACAATTAATTATATAAATTATCCAACACTTGTAATATACCAAATAAAATATGTTCTTGCATTCTAACATATTTTAAACACCTTTTCACCATGAATATGTATTTTTTTGATTTTGTATAAACTTGTTTTATTTTATAAACTTTATAAAATAATAACTAGATGGTGATTTAACAAGATAATAAATATTTATGCATATAAATGAAATAATTATGAAAGTGTAGAGATGATGATAAACCTTGTGTGAATGAAAGTAGAAGTAAACACAAAATTAAACCCTAATCTTCAACCCAAAATCCTTTTATAAGAACCCTAATTCTTCTTGAAAACCCTAACTTTGATTCTTGATAAACCCTTGATTTTACTTGAACCTTTACATGTAAACACCTTAGAATAACCCTTTAATCAATCTTGTATACTTGAAGTGTCAAGAAAATGAAAACTATGAATTGTTTTGCGTTGTGAAAATGAGCCGTGGGTTTGGAGTGGTATACAGAGAAAGTTTGCTTGCAATTTTCTTATGAATGAAGAGTTGTAAGAGAAGTGTTAGCTTATAAAGGAAAGGTAGGCATGGTGTTTATAATAAACAAAGCCTTAGGTGGACAAAATAAGACTTGATGGATAGTGACTTAACAAGGCATGGTTGGTTCTTTTCTTTCTTGTATCTTGCCGTGTATTTTCAATCGAAAAGGGACAAGAGGGTGTTAAGAAGCTAGTGCATGAATGGTATATATTTAGAAAATATCTTATGACAAATAAGAAAATTTACTCAAAGAAGCATGGGGTGGGACGTGGGTTTGTAAGTAAAAGAAATGGGAAGATAGCTTGGTGTAAGACTTGTGTAAGAGGGTTTGCAAAAGTTGGTAATTAATTTCATACTAGATAGCATTATTTTGTGTAGTATAAATTGTGTAGTATTTTGTGTATATATATATAGGCGTCCATATGAGTAGGAATGAGGGGAGGGAAATAATTTATTTTTGATAATTTATAAGGATTGTGGGTATTTGGTTAAGTGTAGAAATGTAGAATGGTTTACTTGTATGCTAAAAGGTTTCAAAATCCAAAACGTAAACGTTTTACGTAAAGTATAAAAATAAAATATGAAAAATTATAAATTATCTTCGTAAAAATAATATAACACTTGTTTGATGTAAACTTTTATTTGTTTGGTGTCGGTTTACATTGAATGTTGATTTTTAGTTTACGCGATTTAACTAAACGGTTGAAATTAAAAGTAAACACGTAAAAGTTTAAAATAAATAGTTTTGAGTTTATTGATGTAGAATGATGTGAAAATGTGAATTGTTACAGTCTCCCCGTGTTAAAATAATTTTGTCTCGAAATTGAGTTTGAGTTGCCTTCCGGAATGATGTTGATGAAGAGATGCGGTTGCTTGTTGCGAGTTACTTATCTTAATCCTCCAAAAAAACCACGCTAACCAAATTTGTTTCTTTAATACAGAGAGTCTCATTGGGACGGGTTTCAATTCCTTGTATATACTATTTAAGATTTTTCATCCTCGATATTTTCCTCTTTAATTGCTTTAGCTTGAGCATCCAAGATTTGTGACGGCGGTTTAAAAATCTATTTGTTGTGGCTAAAATTTTAAGATGACTACTACTTAACATGGCATGGTCCTTCCTGAATTATACATAGGTGATCAGGCTATGTATAATTGAGGACTAACGATGCAATTCTCATTTTCGTCAAACTAAGGTTAGGTAGTATCAAATTAGGGATGAGCACGGTACCGGTCCCGTACCGAATTAGTGGTACCGATTTTTTCCAGAGCATAAATTAGTGGTACCGGTACCGTACCGAACGGGATTCGGGTACCGGTACTGGTACTGGTACGGTACCGGTACCGGGAAATCGCTGGTTTTTCCCCTTTTTTCGGTAATTTCCCGATTTGGTACCAGTAAGCATTGACATCATCCTCCATGTTGTCAAGGTCTTGATCAGTTTCTCCTCCTCCTAAGGCATACATCATTCCACGTGCTTTAGTACCTTGAGCTTGGTTTCCATGGTTCCGATTCTTTAACTCCGGGCAGTCACTTTAGTAGTGCCCTTGATTCCCACATTCATAGCAGGTGAGGGTTCTTTAGTGGTTAACAAGACTCCTACAGTCTCGGGTCAAGTGGCCAACCCTTTTGCAATTTGCACACTTTACAGTGTACGGGCCATTGTGATAAAACTTACACTTGTTGCGCAATGATAGAGTTCCAGCATACTCCTTCCTTTCACCAGACCCAACGGTATAAGCTATAGCCACACTTGTTGCGTAAATGTAAGGTGGTTCCGTCATTTCTCACTTAAATGTAAGGTGGTTCTGTCATTGTTAGGGTGGCCGAGCACCTTCCACCCCCACCCACTGCCTCCGTCTCTGGTGACAATTATTTTTGCTACTTCCTCTATTACATCTTGTGGTGGGGTTTCTGTAAACATAGAAAAGAGAGTCAAACTGCAATAACTCTATATAGCTATATGTATTCATATGAGTAAGGACAAAAAAGAGTGTGAAGCTGCAATCATACAAAAGTGTACTGCCCTTTTTTTACTATTTGTAGAAAGCATTTTGCACAGTAGGCTAAAAAATCTACTCTACATAGCTCTTTCTATCCATTATTAGTAAGGACAAATGATATGGTATACATGTTAGTGCTATTTCTGGAAAGTAGGTTCCTTTAAGAATCTAATGTCATTCAAAGTATTTTTTTGCATTTGTTTAGAGTTGTGGCGTCTTATTTGAAATCATGATGTTGGTTACTTTGTATTTGTGTTTGCTTATTTAAAGGTTGCCAAAAGGATGCTTATCTTCATATTTCAGTTGTCATTTTACATTTTACATTGAGAAGCAGAAAAAGAATGGAATGGCTGCCAAGGTGTGATGAGTTGTTAAGGTCTACTAATACGCAGAGATGGGAGGACGCCATGGTTCTTTACTGCCATAGGTCTGTGATTGAAGATTGTAGGTAGGCCAGGGAAATTAGCAGGATGTGCAGGGAGGTGGGTGTTGTGTTTAAAATGGCGCATTTTCTTCAAGAGCTAAATAGTTTGCATGGGCGGCGTATGCCTGAGAAAATGGCTAAGTTTATGCGATAGACTCAGAGCAAAGATACTGAGAAAATGTTGCAGCTAAAGATTTTAGAGAGGGAGACAGATTTGAGGGCCCGTGAAAAGGAGTTGTTCATCCAGAGGTTGTGATGTTTAAAGACTCATGTTGAGCTATTATTTGTTTTTATTTTGTAGGGTGTGTGGGAATAATGTGTTGTAGCAATCTTGAGTTTGAGTCTAGTCTTGTGTTTAAGCATCTGTTTTCAAGTGTGTTAGGGTTGTTGTTGTAAGATGATGTCTGTTTTTGTGCCAGTTTTCTGTATGATATTTAATTTAATGAGTGTTTTTCATGTTATTGGATGTGTGGGTGTTGTATTTCATGTTGGTTAATCCTTCGGTTGCTGCAGGTTTGTGTGTGGCTAATTGGATCAGGGTACGTGTTGGGAATTAATGAACATGCTATATATATGTACCTAATAATAGTGTTCCAGTAAGTATTAATACCTGGTGTGTCTTTTACAATCCTGCTTAGTCCCTTAATTGTTAGATGTTTGTCTAAGATGGAATTAACGATGAATTCCCCTGCTCCTTTCCGTGTGGAGGAGGTGAAGTGGATTTGGAACACATGTTTGTGGCCGATGATATCCACTATTTCAGTAGGTACCTGGCGTCGGTTTGCTTGTTTGTACTAGTCTGCCAATTCTGAACATGGATGGCTAGTACTTTTGGTCTTCGATGGTGAAAAATGTAATTGGCTTTGCGGTTGCATCCGTAACTGTAGCCTTGAAGTTGTACCTGTTTTTTTATTAATGTAATAGTTTTAAAAGGATGATGTTTTAGTTATGTATGTATATTTTTTGGATGTGGTACCTGTAAGTGGGTTGATCCTATTGTCCATAGTCTTCGCAATCATACTTAGTTGTCCTCTCATACTTTTTTGCTGCATTGGTTGCACGATGTGTAGTGTCATTCTCTGTTATGTCTTATTCCTGTGATCATTGCTTCACATGTAAAACGTACTCCCTGCAAAATTTGAGTAACACTTATTGGTGAATTTATGAGGTGTCATTTTATACACTATTTTTGGGTCATTTAACCCCCCAAATCATATGCCCAGATTATGTGCTTAATCGTTTGTTTTCATGTTTTTAGCACTTGGATGGCATTTGGAGAAATACAGGTAACTTGGGCACATTTGGAGAAGAAATGGGACAAGACTACGACTCTACGACCATTTATCTGAAGAACTGTCAAACCAAGCGTGGAGACCGCTCGCAGACTTCAAGCGACGGCGTCAGTATTTTCAAAGTGACGGCGTCATAGATTTGGCGACGACGTCAGGACGTAGCCGACTTAAAGTGGCACTAGAAGATTCTACGTGGCGACGGCGTCACGATTACAACACGACGCCGTCAGGACGATTTCTCTATATATACAAAATCGATTTTAGGGTTTTAGTGTGTAAACTATTGGATAACGACCCCTAACTTTTATATTCCGAGTTTGTAGCTTTTTAGGCCGTCTTTAGGGGCCTCAAACCGATTGTACAGTCTTTAATCCATGTTTTAACAAGTAAAATTCATTTTAACAATTTAATCTTTCAATATGTCTATGTATTGTTTGATTGATTTATATTCTTTACATTCTTATAACATGCTAGGCTAGATCCTTTAGTATTTACTTATGACTGCATGAAACTTAGATTGTAGATCCTTTTTATGTTACTTCTTGTGATGGATGTGCATGTTAGGCTTAAAAAACTAGCCATAAGATATTAAAGGCATAGACGTATAAAGGAAACGCGATGTGTAGAAAGGATACCACGGTAACATGACTTCATACTACCTTAACCCTTAATAAAGGTCCATCCTCTTAAGATATTTTCAATTGCACTTAATATGCTCTTAGGGGTCTTGTAAAAAGTCTTCATACTAACCTTACTCTTTTTGCGTGGCGTTTAACGGAAATATAAATTAGACGTCGGTTTGTGTAATTCGTTCATGACTTAGGAAATACTTACACAGATCATCACAAGTGTGACAAAGCAACAGAATTAGAAGAAGCAATCTGAGGAGTTTAAGTAAAATACGTTTGTTTATCATATAAGTTATCACCAAAGTAGTTTAGATTTATTTTATTATTAGTTTAATTAGATAAAAACAAACACCTCTCAACCATATTAATTTACCTGCTTTCTATAAAATAAAAATACAAAAAGAATCTTCTCTCAACCTCGTAGACCTTTGTTATATTCTGTTCGAGCCTTCCTAACCTATTCCCCTAGAGAACGATAACAACCCCCGAGTCTTGCCTATACTACACTGCAACGATTAGGTGCACTGCCTAGGGAGTTGTAAAACTTATTGTTGAAGTCTAACGAAAACCGCATCATGAATGTGTTTTTTAAAGGAGAGTGTAGATATCTTTTTTGTACAAACCTTGAATCCGGCTAGATTTTGCTGCAATAGTGTATGCAAAGATTGCCGATTTCTTGTTGTTTCCATTTTTGAGTCTTCAAAACGTTTTTTGGTTATCTGAAGGGGTGGTTCAAACTGTATTTCTCCTGGAATCTGGATTGCATTTGTATTATGTGTTAGTTACAAATAGGATGGGTAAAGGCGGGTTGTGACATTGTTGGGATTATTAGTGTACTTACGCAGCATGTGCTTGTTTGGCTTCTGGTATTTTAGGATTTAAGACAGCAATGAGATGCAAGGACTCAGATAACAACATACTTTGTGTTTTGTGTCATGTTTAGGTAATTTTTGATAGTTACATATAAAAAATGAGTAGCCACAAGGTGTTATAGTGTACCCATGGTTCTAAAAGGCGCGCTATAGCGGCGCCATAGCGCGCGGCGTGGCCTCCACGTTACGAAATAGGCCAAGGCGTCGTCTCTAGGCGTAGCGTGCAATAAAGCGAGATAAGGCGTGATAAAACGCGCTATATCGCAAGGCGTGACGCCTTTTTTGAAGCTTTTAAGATATTTACTTTATTTACAAGTATTTACAATTTGGGTTGTATGGGATTTGGGCATAGTAACTCCATAACTCAATTTTAAGCCTAGTAGCCGTGACAACTGTGTTTTGAGCATGCTAGTCAACCGTTAACATTGACTTGAGTTTCACTATGTGTTATGATAATTATGTGTTTATGTGATCTTATGTGAGTTGGTTACAAATCCATTGAGCGTGATCGTCTCGTGGTGATTGAAATTATGGTTGCTATGGATATTTCATTATGTTCATATTTTAGTGACAATGAAGATGATGGTAAATTTTATGCGTGTACGTATTTATATGTATATGTATTTACATATTTAATTAATAGGTGTTCGTGAGAGTAGAAGATTAGTTTAGAAATTTAGTTAGGTGAATTTTAGTGGTAATAAGTAAAAAAGAATAGAGAATGAAATTAATTTAGAGATATTTAAGTAGTTAAATTTAAAAGGGTTTGCTAAAAATAAATAAAGGGTTTTATAAAAAAATGTCAAAATTAAGGGTTGAATGTGTAATTAAATAAAAAAATATAAATAATAAATATATATATTAATAAATTTCGAAATTTATAAAAAAATAAAAAATATATATTTTAAGGGGTGTTTATGGGCCGGTTATAAAGAAAGAAAAAAAAGGAAACACAATTTTAGTCTAAGTGGGATTCTAATTTGGTAATTATCTAAACCTCCTTCTTTGCACTATAAATACAAAGCCACATCCCCATATATTTTTATATTCAGTCGAACAAAGCAGAAGAAAAAAAAAGATTTTTTTTATTCAAGATCGATTTGGTGATTTAGGGTTTCAAGAATCAAGAATTAAGGTATGTTTATAAACTTTAATTGTTTTAATTTTCATTTTAATTCATTTAACAATAAAGTGTAATGCTAAATAAAGGTTTCATAAATCTTTAAATTAAATGATGTTAAAGCTTAATTAGAAGTGTTAGGGTTAATTAGGATCATGATTGAGTATTCATTAGAGTTAGAACGCTACAAAATTGAATTAGGGTTGAGCAGAGATTATGAGTCATCTTGTCTAATGTTATCTCATGCTGGTATCGAGATATGATGAATCTTATTTCTACTTGATAAGGTTTCAGCGAGCTAATTCCAAAAAAATCGGCCTCAAAAGTTTTTTTAAGGACGGAATCATTCAAAAGTTGGTTACACTAAAAGTATGTCATATTAGTAAATACCGGGTTCAGATTTAGGTCATGTTTGTAAGGTAAAACCTAACATAAAAGAGATAATTAAGCTTTTTTACCTTCTATAGAAGTTAAGTTTCTAATATGTCCTATGAATACACCATAAAAACTTAGCCTCTGAAAGCATTGTCTAAGTATGGTATTTAGAGTGAATATAGGTTTGGTGTGCAATCAGATCCGAATTAGGACAGTTTCGAAGTTTGATTTTATTTGAGGTATTTACACATGTAAGTAATACTTGAGAATCACAAGATAGTTAATATACTCATTTAAATGAACATGGGTTATTTTTTGTAATAATATATGAAGTCCATTAGTAAGGTTTTGGGACGTCTTCTTACAACAATCCTCAACTTCAACAACAGTTTTCACCATCACAACATGCATCAATTCAACCCAATCAACATTACTCATCTCATTATCCATCACAAACTCAATTCAATCATTCATCCATTCCACCATCACATACAATTCAGTCTCACATGAATCATCAAACCTCAACTGTTCCACAAGTAATTCCATAAGTTGCTTTTCAATCACCTCAAGCTCCTACACAACTTATGATCGAGTCACCATTTGTAGACTCAGGTCTTGCTGTTCCTGTGTTTTCTCCTGGAGATGATCCGATTGCTTGTCTCAATAAAGCAATGGCTTTTCTAACGGCTATAGCTTCTTCAAGGTTCCTTACTACCAATAATCAACTCAGAACTTCCTCTAATCCAAGAAACTAACCCACTATTCAAGAAGGCAAGGTTACAGTGCAACAAGTTCAGGGAAGACAAGGGCAAAATTATTCTGGTACTACCTATAAGAGCAATGCTACTAGTTCAAGGGGAAATACTACAAGTGGACAGGCAAGAGTTATTAAATGCTACAACTGCCAAGGTAAAGGACATATGGCTAGGCAATGTGCTTAGCCAAAGCGACCAAGGAATGCAACATGGTATAAGGAGAAAGCAATGTTAGCAGAAGCTCAAGAAGTTGGACAAATATTAGATGAGGAGCAACTAGCATTTCTTGCAGATCCAGGAATTCTAGCAGGTCAAGCTCAGACAATCATTCCTCACAATGCTGCTTTTCAGACTAAGGATCTCGATATTTATGATTCTGACTGTGATGATCTCTCGACTGCACAAGCGGTTCTTATGGCCAACATTTCCAACTATGGTTCTGACGTTATCTCAGAGGTACCTAATTCTGAAATCTATCTGAATGATATGGATAATCAAAGTGTGCATATATTGCACGATTTTGAACAATCACCAGTTATGGATTTTATAGATAATGAGATATCTAGTGATAACAATATCATTCCATATTCTTAATATTTGCAAGAAACACAACAAGCAACTGTTCAAGATACTAATATGCAGGCACAACAAGATTCAATGATTTTATCTGTGATTGAACAAATGTCCGAACAAATAGTTAATCATGTAAATAATTAGGAAAAGGCTAATAAGGAACAGAATAATGAATCAATAACCGCTAAGCTTGAGAGATATAAGGAAAGGGTTAAAACTTTTGAACAACGTCTTAATATTTATTTAAGCAGTCATGAAAAAATGATTGATTCTCAAATGGATGATATGATTAGAGAGAAACTTGCACTCAAAGAACAAATTGACTCACTTGAGCAAAATCTTTCTAAACAAATCAAAGAAAAGGAATCTTTATTCAAAACGTTTTTAGTTTTCAAAAATGAATCCAAAGAAAAGGAAAATAAATATATGGAAAATGAAATTGATTTAGAAAAGAAGATTAAGGAACTTGATAATATCATTTGTAAAGTGGGTCAATATGCTCAGATAGTGAACATGTTAACTAAGTCACAAGCGTTTTATGATAATACACATAAACAAGCTCTAGGTTATCAAAATCCGTTTTATCTTAAGAAAGCTCAACGGATAAAACCAACCTTGTATGATGGTGTTGTTTTGTCTAATACACATGTTGCTATGCCTGTGATTGATGATGAAGAAACATTGATTTTGGAAGAAGAGAGTCGATCAAAAATGTTTGAAAAAGCAAAAGATCCTAAAGTTATTGCAAAGAAAATTTCTCACAAACCTATCGATTATGAAAAATTAAATAGCTTAACTGATGATTTTAAAAAACTTTTTTCTCCACAACAAGAATTATCGGCTGAACAAGCCTTTTGGTTTCATATACTCAATCCATCAATTGAATCTTTTTACACACCACCTGTCATAGTGGAAGTTCCTAGTGAATTACCTAAGGTGAGTTTGGTGAATGCAAGCCTTAAAAAGCTCAAATTCCACCTCACCCAGTTTGACTCTGTTGTGAAGAAGAGGACAACACCTAATGCTCTTGAAGAAGGTGAATGGGGGTTTGAGCATACTAAAACTATTTTTAACAATGAAATTATTCCATTTCTAAAATCTTTAAAAGACATCTTCAATATGTTTGATAAAGACCTCTAAATGAAATAACAGAAGTACAAACAGTTTTTGACCAAATGGACGCGGCTGTTCAACAGTCTTTAGTTGATAAACAATGTTTGGAAATTGCTAAGAAAGAAATTCTTTTGGAAAATGATCGACTCTTACAAAAAATCATGTCTCAATATGTTCTGTTAACTGTAATAAATTCTATGTCTTGGAATAATGATTATGTGAATATGGAAATGCAAACGTGTGATTCATGTGAAAAGTGTTTGAATCTTGATGCTGAGCTTTCCAAATCAAAACAAGCTTATAATAATCTTTTGAAAAATTACTCACAACTTAAAAAACATTGTATTTCTCTTGAAGTCTCAATGCAATTGAAACAGGAAGTTTTTCAAAACGATGAATCTTGTGTTAATCATAATGGTGTTGAAATTCAAGAATATTTTGAAATCAATGATTTGAAAGCTCGGCTACAAGATAAAGACACGACCATTTGTAAGTTGAAGGATACCATCAGATCTTTGAGTAAGAATACTAAGGAAGAGAATGTTAATCATGATAAATGTGAACTTGAGCCCATAAATGAGGAATTGGAAAATAGTGTGGCTAAATTACTGTCAGAAAACGAGCGTCTTTGTAATGAAATAAATCATGTGAAACAGGTTTTTAAAGATCAATTTGACTCGATCAAACAGACACGTATTCGTCATAAAGAACAAAGTGACTAAACAAACTCCCCGAGTGAGTTCATGTGACCTCCTTCGTGAGATCCCTGGAGCTTGATTTGGTCGTTTAGCTCTTGTGATCTTTGTCTATGTCTACATTGTAGGCTTGTTCCTTCATGCTTTGTGATCTTTGATCTTGAGCCTTTGTCATTGTCTTTAGACTTCGTCTTTTCCGTCGGAGATCTTTAAATCTTTTCTTTAGTCTTGATCGTTCTTTGCACCTTGCGATATTTTGTCTTGACAAACATGCTCATTCTTTGCATCATCTTAAAAGATTGTAACCATAATCTCCCTTGATAGGCTTGATATCTTTGAGGATGATCTTGTATTTCAGAGTTAACGTTTTTTGTGCGGGATAGTCTTGTCTTTAATTCTTGAGCTTTTCATGATTATCTTTGTAATTCTTGATGCTTATAGTATGTCTTTGTAGTTTGAGCATGAGCATGTGGTAATGAATCCGACTCCTAGCTGGAATGAGGCATCACCATCTCCATCTTTAGGTATCCTAAAATAAAACAGGTTAGCAATAAAAGCGTCACTTGTGGACGAATATGGTTTGCCATTCGTCTGGATTTTGGTTAGATTAACCTACCGTTCCGTAGGACGTTATACTTTTACTAAATACTGTACCTGTGATTAGGTAGATTCAAGAATCTCCTTGACCAGGGTTTCCATTCTCAAAGCGTTGGTTCTTCTAACACATATGTATTAGATTTGCCATTCATTTGCTAGTTCTCAATTTCCGGGAATTTCTCAAAGCAGACAACACGATAAGAGTGAATCATATAGTTACTATCTTTCATGATTATCGTCGTCTCAATTCATTTACTAGCACCTTTATCGATATCACAGTTGACACAAGCTTGGATTCATTATAGAATATCAGCAAGTCTTCTACCGCTGTGCTGTTTGATGATGACACTGGAGGATTCCATTAGTCATTGAGAATACTTAGGGTATCACTCTGGAATAGTTCTGAAGGAATTCACCAAGGGGATAATGCGTAGGACTCTTGTCAACAGCTTGTGAACTTAATGATGTTCAACAAGTGTTTCTCATGGAATGTGTCCTAATGAGATTTATTTGATAATCTCTTGGCTCTAAGCTCGATTAGTGCGTTTTGATTTTTAGTAATCGGAGGCTGGAGCAGACTGCCACCTATTCAATATTAACTAACTCGGAGTGAGAAAGTCAATAGAAGTCGTGTGTATCTCCGTGACAAATGAGACAAGTTTCTTTTGAGAGAAACCCGAATGGCTAGGAAGGGTTGTGCATTGCATCACTGGGTCCATGATGTCGTCTTCAATGTCAGCAATCAACATTGTGATTCTGACAGCATATGTATTGACTCGGTTTCTGCCTAAGTTGTGTGGAGGGCTTCTTTCTTTAGACCCTTTATCCATACATTTCTTTTTCATTCTTCAACCCCTTCAATGCTTACCAAGACATCATTACTAACACCTTGTTGTGATTGTTCCAGTGTTAGCTCAATCTTAGTCGGCATTCTTCCCTTATACACATTCATCTCCAATCATACCTAAGGACTGCTATTTCTAACTATGGAGTGTCCTTAGGTAGATCCCTCCGGTTCTGGTTGGATCATAGGACAAATACCTAACCTTACCACCTTATGACTTCAGAATCATCGTGAAATAAGATGTTGTAGGGTATGAGATCGTAACCATAAAACCTTTTTTGAAGAGTATCAAGCACTTTGAGTCGATAAGATCACTTATTATTTTCAGGATCACATTTTAAATACATTTCTCCCCTTATTTCGAGATCACTTAGTTTTTGAAATACTTTGTGATTAAAATTTTTCTTGAAATACCATGGGGAAATCTTTTACTTAGCATGAATTACATGGAACATAAACTTTCTCCCCCTTAATTTTACATACGTTTGACACTAAAAACAATGATACCAAGTTGTAAAATAAATATAAAATTAAGGTTGAACACTTAGTCATCTTATAACTATCATTATATTGAATTGTCATTATTATCTTGTTGTTATTAAGAGACTTTTTGGGAATGGTTTGAATACATAAGAATGGTCGTGAGATGATGTATCCAATCTCATTAAACGTTGTTTTTCAAAAAACTCCCCCTTGAAAGATGGAGTGTTGAACACACAATTTTGAAAGATTATTAATCGTCAGTGAGAAATTCTTGAAAAAATTGTGTTCAACATTTTGAAAAACATCATGTTAGAAGACTTCTCTTCCAACTCTAAGGGTAAGCGCATTTATGCGTACACTATCCTTTTTCTTGAGCTTTTCAATCTTTAAAATGTCTGGTAAGGAACACTCAAGACCGTAGAAAGTTGAATTTCTAGTTGTTAGGATAAGTTATCTTTATAGATAACTCTTCCTTTTATTTGAAGTCTGGGCTTACGTTATGCATATTTGCTCATAACACAGCAAGAAAATTAGAAATGACATGTTTTGAAAGCATTTGAAACTCCTGTTCGAACTTCATTTACACGCCCGTGTCGATATTAATCAACATTTCTAGGTACGTAAATGTTTTATCGTTCCATGAGAATGTCGAGAAGATATTTATTGAAAAACTTTTCTGTTTTTTGATTTTGTATTTTCTTTTTGAAATTTTATATTGTTGTATTTTTCTTTTTTTCAAAAATATGTACATGTTGATGTTTGATGAGGCATCAAGCAGATTCATTTGTCAGAACCTCACAGTTATGACTGGGGGAGTCAAACATCTATACATAATTGTCTGACGAGATACTGAAACCTTTCTTCGGGAAGGGCTTTAGTAAACATGTCAGCCAATTGGTATTCAGTTCTGACAAACCGGGCAAATATGATCACCCGGGTCGTTTCCCCAACGACTAGTGAAATTGAAACCTCGTTTAAGTCCGGATTATGATTTGAATAAGAAAATAGATGATTTGATAAGCTATGACTACTAAATAAAAAAAATCAACAATCAAACAAATACGGGAAACAATTAAAACGCGACAATTAAGCAAGTAAACTAAATTTTACTCCTAAAAATGTAAACTAAATTTCTAAACCTAAGATAGGACAAAAGAAAATTTTAGGAAAAAGAAAAACATTTTTTTGATTATTTTTGAATTTATTATGAATTAAAAACTAATTTAATCTAATTAAATCTTAAAAAATAGCAAATTAAGTACTAAAAATTTGGAAAAATGATTTTTAAGCTTAGAAAAGTCTAAAATATTATAAAAGCAAAGAAAACTATTTTTAACTATTTTTATTATTAAAATCCTATTTTTAAAATTTAAAATAAAAGCTCAAAAATGAAATTTAAGATCTAAAAAGTGTAAAAATGATTTTACTGGATGTAAACCTAAAGCTATTTTTTATAAAACTAAAAACTATTTTTTTGTATTTTTCTGAAACTTTTTTCTATTTTTATTGATTTTATAAGATTTTAACTTTCGAAAATTGATTAAAAATAAAATTTAAGCTAGAAAAATCAAAAAAATTCAGGATAAATCTTAAACACTAGCAGGAATACAAAAAAAAATAAGAAAAACCAAATTGCTAAACGAATAAGCCCTCAAATGAGCTTATAATGCTACGGCTTATTTATAAAAAGGGAAGTTAAAACGTGTACTAGTATTAAATTGTGCATGATATGGATGGATGAGCTAATGTAGCAAATTGGTTAAGGCATGAGTGTTGTGTGTGGGAGGTCGTGGGTTCGAGTGTGGGCAACCCCTTTTTGCTATTTTTTTTTCACTTTTAAGAAAAACTAAATACTAGGACTTAAAAAGGACACTAAAATAAGCTACTTTAATAAAGAGGACTTAAGCTAAACTTAACTAATAAGCTCTAAAACAGCTTATCAATAAGCTGTAACAGAAAGTGGTGTTTTGACTATGGTTTACTAAAACAGCTCTAAAAAGCTCAAATTAAGCTTAATTTGAAAAAGAAAAAGTGTTCTAGATAGCTTATGATTTGCTTAATCTAAAAATGAAAAGAAAATAGAGCTTAAAGTACTAAAAGACCACTGAAAGTTATGATGAAAGTGACATACTCAGGAAACTAATCAATAAGCTCAAAACCAAAATAAGCTCAAATGCTCAAAAAGCAAAGACAGCAAATGAGCATTTGTAAACTTGACAAACAACTTATAAGCAACTAATTTAAGCAATAAAACCTACTACTTCAAGCTAGAATCTAAAATTTAAAAGCTAAATTCTATTGCTAACTGTTTTTGGCTTTTATGAATTTTTGTGACTTTGACAGCTAAATTAAGCTAGGTAAATAAGCTAGAAAATGCAAATTAAAACTTAATCTATATTAAGCTATAACTAAACTAAATCCTACTTGAATTTAAGAGCCTACAAACTATGAGTACCTAGCTAAAGTCTAAGCTAAAAGTGACAGCAGTACTAACTTCTTGTTAGTACTGGTGCACTTAGTACTGCTGTCACTTTGCACAAGTGCAACTCAAGTAGTGCAGGTTACCTAAGGGTAAACCTGCACTTAGACACACTCAAATAGAGTGTACAAACAAAATTCAAGCAAGATCTAAGCCTTTGAGGGCTTAGATCAAATTTTCACAAGCTAAAGGTTTAAGACAAAATGCCCTGGTGCTGGCACTCTTATATTAAGCTCAAACTTACTAAATTTCCAAATCTATTTTATGAAAACTCATTTCCTAATGTTTATAACTAAATTCAAATCTGTCTCAAAAGGTATGAACCAAAACTTTTGACTTTTGATAGTCAATTTAGCTTAATCCAAACACCCCTTTACCACTTTGACAGAAATTACTTTAAACTTAAATTGCAAATCTAACTAATAAGCACTAATTACCAGATTATTTTTAGCTTATAACAACCCTAACTAACATGAATTAACTACTGATTAAGCATTAATCTAAGATTCAAACTTATTTTCTACTATTTTTGGTTTTTTAAGGTTTTTAAGACAATTTAATGAAAGATTATGATCTAAACTAAGAAAATCAAAAACAGATAAGCAATCATAGTTATTAAGCTAGATAAAAGGTAATTAAGCACTTAATAAGCAACTGAATAAGCAGAAAAGCAATAAGCAAGTATGTAAGTGAAAATTAAGCTAGAATGGAAAATGAACAAGAACTTTAAAGGTAAGACTTACTTTATCCTCTAGCTAAACAAGAGGTACCACAAGAGCAGCTACAAGCTCCCTAGCTTATTAATAAGCTAGGGTATAAGTCCTTGGGGATCCTTCCCTTTTAGATCCCCCTTCCATAAGCTCAAATCCAATGAATTCCATGGTAAATGTAAGTTAAACAGTTTTAAGGTTTAGAAAGGATTAATTCTGAATTGATTAAGCTCTATTTCAGCTTATAGACTGAAAGAGCTTATTAAGAGCTTATTGAGAAAATTTGGCTTAAAGACAAATGAGAGCTTATGAATTATAGAGATTTTGAGAGATTAAAACAACTGAATTTCATTAAATAAAAAGTTTGCTTACAATGCTTTAAAAGGAAAATTACAAGATTAAAAACAACATTAAGCTAAAAATTTAAGCTAAAACTAAAATTAAGGCTACGTATATGTGTGTGAAGAGTGAGGCCCTATTTATAGGTGCTGAAAGAAGCTTCTAGGATGCATTGCCTTGCTCTTCAATCCTTCAATCTTCACCACTCATTATCATAATCATTGGATCAAAGATTTGAGCCGTTGGATCAATAACACACTCACACGGATTGCCAAGCTGTCATTATTTGATGTGACAGCTTGTGCTAGTTGTGTGAGTGTGTTTAGTTCAAAAACCCACACCCCTTGTGCTTTCACCATTGCTGACGTGGCCTCCTCATGAGAGTGAGCTAGTGAATCCCTTGGAAAGACTGATTTGACCCTTGCCTTGTACTTTTGAGCTCTTTAATTGACGTAATCACCCTTCAATTCCCATTTTCCCCTTGTTTTACCTTGGCTAGTGAAACGTAAGTGACGATGAATAGTAAATGGTCTTCGCGCCATTTTTATAACTGAATCGGGGTAAAAATGGTTTGAACTTTGGCCTTATCTCATTTTTAGCCCTTGTCTTTTATTTTCTCATTTCTAGTTATAAAACAGTTTGGGAAATTACAAGATTGGCCCTTGTGGTTAATGAAAAGGGAAATGGGCTAGGGAATGGGCTTAATAACGGGCTTTGAATCCGGGTGAGGCCCAATTAGGCTTAGGGATCATTTATGAATTTTTCTGAAAGTTGAGGGGCTAAAGTGGAATATTTTGGGTTTTTTTGACTTTTGTTGACCATGATTTGATTGAGGACTTGACTTTTCTGGCTTCGACTTTGATTCATTGGCTTCTTTTTGTACTCTTTTGATTCTCGTGTCCGTGCTTGCCCGTGTTTGACTACTTTCTTGTGATTCTTGATATATCCTTACCTGCATTCACAAAACACAAATACAAGCATATTTTTGCCATTTTTGGTATGTTTTGGGTTTAATTGGGTTATTTTAGGTATTAACGGATATGTGTATTCTACACTTATCAGATACTATCCAAACTTTAAGAGAGAATGCCAAGGAAGAGAACGTTAATCATGATAAATGGGAAATTGAGCCCATAAATAAGGAACTGGAAAATAGTGTGGCAAAATTGCTTTATGAGATTAAATGTCTTTGTAATGAAATTAATCATGTGAAAAAGGTTTTTAAAGATCAGTTTGACTCAATCAAACAGACACGTGTTCGTCATAAAGAACAAAGTGAATCTTTAATTAACAAACTGAACTTAAAATCTGTGGAAATTAAGGATTTAAAAGCTCAAACTCAAGATTAGGTCTTTGTGATAACATCATTAAAAAACAATTTATGAAAATTAAAAGGGAAAGAAATTGTTGAAAATGTTGTTCACATACCTTCTGCCAACACTATTGCTCCAGGCATGTTCAAGCTTGATTTAGAACCGTTTCCTCCTAGGTTATTACAAAATAGGGAAGTTCACATAACCTATCTTAGGAACACTCAAGAACAAGCTAATATTCTTCGGGAAATAGTCGAACAAGCTAAGGCGAAACAACCTTTAGATAGCAAGTTAGACCTTGCCTATAAGTATGCCACAAGAATTCAGGAGTTGCTTGTATATGTTCAAGATACATGCCCTAATGCTATAATACATAGTGCTAAGAAGGTTACTGTCAAACCCATGAACAATGTCAATAAAGTTAGGTTTGCTGAACCTCTTACATCCTCAAGCAACATTAAACAGGTAGAGTCTTCAAATACATCAGATTCTAACACACCTGTGTTGTCTTCTACAGGAGTGAAGTGTTCTACTAGTAATTGCGGATCAAAGCCTCCAGGCAATAAAAGGAATGATAGGATCTCGCAATCACCAAGTAGGAACAAGAATAATAAAGTAGAAGCCCAACCTAGGAAAGTAAATAAAGTGAATCGTGTTGTTAAACCTGTTTGTGATGTTGATGTTAAGCATTCACTGTCAAAAGCGAATTCTAAAATTCTCTATGCTACTTGTAATAAATCTATGTTTGATGGTGTTCATGATAAATGTTTTCTTGATCTTGTGCAAAATGGGAATAAACATACTAAATCTGCTAAGAAACATAGAAAACAAAATGTTTGGAAACCTACGGGTCATGTATTCACTGAAGTAGGATTTAAGTGGAAACCAACAGGTAGAACTTTCACTATAGTTGGTAATTCGTGCCCTTTAACTAGGTTCACCTCAACTAACGTAGTGCCTCCTAAGCAAACCACTTCCCACTCAGATGATATACAAAAACCAGAGTTAAAAGTCTATAGCAGGAAACCCAAACATGTTAAAAACATAGGTTTGAGTAAAAAAGCTAAGATTGTAGAATCTAAGAATGCTAACCACTCGGAACCCAATCAAACTTGGGGATCCAATGCTACAGATATTCCATCGTCTTCTTCTCTTGTCATGACAGGTTGTCCAGATTGTACTCTGGTATCTGGACTCTGGATGTTCGAAACACATGACAGGGAATCGCTCTCAGCTCATGAACTTTGTCAGTAAATTTCTGGGTACTGTTAGATTCGAGAACGACCAGATTGCAAGGATTATGGGGTATGGTGACTATCAGCTGGGAAACGTTATTATCTCAAGGGTTTTCAACCTTGAGGGACTTGTCTAGACTTTATTTTTTTTTGTTGGCCAATTTTGTGATGTGGATCTTGAAGTTGCATTTAGGAAAAACACTTGCTTTATTCGTAATTTAGAAGGTGTTGATCTACTTTTAGGGTCCTGTGACACAAATTTGTACACAATTTCTCTTGATGACATGCTTAAATCATCTCCGATCTGTCTTCTATCTAAAGCGTCAAAGACTAAGAGCTGGTTATGGCACCGTCGGTTATCTCATCTTAACTTTGGTACTTTGAACAAGCTAGCTAAAGACGGTCTTGCAAGAGGAATTCCTAGGCTTAAATTTCAGAAAGATCATTTGTGTTCAGCATGTGCATTAGGGAAAAGCAAGAAAACCTCTCATCAACCCAAAGCTGAAGACACTAACCAAGAGAAACTATATCTTTTGCATATGGATTTGTGTGGCCCGATGCGTGTGGCTAGTATTAACGGGAAAAGGTATATCTTACTGATAGTCGACGATTACTCAAGATTTACCTGGGTTAGATTTTTGAAGACAAATAATGAAGCTCCTGCGGCCATCATCAAATGCATTAAAATATTCAAGTTTGTTTGAAAGCCACAGTCCAGAATGTTCAAACAGATAATGGAACCAAATTTGTCAATCAGACACTTCGTGAATGGTATAAAAATGTTGGCATCTCGCATCAAACCTCTATAGCTTGCACTCCTAAGCAAAACGGTGTTGTCGAAAGGCGAAATCGGACTCTTGTTGAAGCTGCTAGAACAATGCTAATATTTTCTAATGCTCTATTAATTCTCTGGGCCGAAGCTATCAATACCGCTTGTTATACCCAAAACTGTTCTTTGATACGCCTCCGATACAACAAAACTCTATACGAGCTTATGAAAGAAAAGAAACCAGACTTATCATTCTTTCATGTCTTTGGTTCACTTTGTTGTCCTACCAATGACCATGAGGATCTGGGTAAATTTGATGCAAAAGCAGACATAGGGATTTTCGTTGGTTACGCGCCTGCAAATAAACAAGAGAGTTTCAGAATTCTACAACTGAAAAGGACCCGTGATAATTACTAAAACAATCCATGTAAATACGATGACTAACAGCAATGGCTTCTGAACAATTCAGTTCAGGACCCGAGCTTCATTATCTGACTCCTGGTACATCAAGTACAGGACTCGGTTCAAATCCTGTTTCTCAACAACTTTGCTTGCCACCAAAAAGAGATGATTAGGATCGTTTTTTCCAACCAATGTTCGACGAATACTTTAACCCTCCATCAATTGTTGTTTCTCCAGTTCAAGAAGCTGATGCTCTAAGAGCTAAAGTATTAGCTGATTCTCTTGTGTCAACTTCCATTGACCAGGATGCTCCATCAATAAGTATTCCTTAATCACAAGAACATGTACAATCACCAATCATTTCTCAAGGTTTTGAAGAATCACCAAAAACACCAACATTTCATGATGATCCACTTAACGAATCTCCTAATGAAGACTCGACTCCTCAAGGATCATCATCTAATGTTAGACAAATCCACACTCCATTTGAACAACTTGGTAGATGGACTAAGTATCATCCTATAGCAAACGTGATCGGTGATCCTTCTCGCTCAGTATCTATAAGGAAGCAACTTGAAGCTGATGCCATGTGGTTTTATTTTGATGCCTTTCTTACTTCATTAGAAACCAAGAACTTCAAACAAGCAATGACCGAACCGTCATGGATCGATGCAATGCAAGAAGAAATCCATGAATTTGAAAGACTTGAAGTTTGGGAATTGGTGCCATGTCCAGATAACGTGTTCTTGATCAAAATCAAATGGATATATAAAGTCAAAACAGATGAATCTGGCGGGGTACTAAAGAATAAGGCTCGACTAGTTGCTCAAGGATTCAGACAAGAAGAGGGTATCGATTTCGAAGAATCATTTGCACCGGTTGCTAGAATTGAGGCCATTCGTATCTTCATAGCATATGCCGCTCACAAGAATATGATAATCTACCAAATGGACGTCAAAACGACTTTCTTAAATGGCGAGCTCAAAGAAGAGGTCTACGTTTCTCAACTAGAAGGATTTGTTGATCAGGACAACCCATCGCATGTGTACAAGCTCAAAAAGGCTCTTTACGGTCTAAAACAAGCACCACGTGCATGGTATGATATGCTGTCAAGCTTCCTCATCTCTCAACAATTCTCAAAAGGTGCAGTTGATCTAACACTCTTCACACGACATGCTGGAAACGACATATTACTGGTACAAATTTATGTTGACGATATAATATTTGCATCAACTAATACTGCCATGTGTGATGAGTTTGCTAATCAGATGACCAATAAGTTCAAGATGTCGATGATGGGGCAAATGTCATTCTTTTTAGGATTACAAATATCTCAAAGTCCCAGAGGCATCTTTATAAACCAATCTAAATATGCTTCTGAAATTGTTAAAAAATATGGTTTGCATTCTACTGATTCTGTCGACACACCCATGATTGAAAACAAGAAACTGGATGAAGATCTACAGGGGAAACCAGTTGATGCTACACTTTACCATGGCATGATTGGATCCTTAATGTATCTTACATCCAGTAGACCTGACCTTAACTATGTTGTTTGCTTATGTGCCCGGTATTAGACTAAGCCTACCGAAAAGCACTTACAGGTGAAACGGATCTTTCGATACCTTAACGGAACCATTCACATGGGTCTATGGTACTCGAAGGATACCGATATGTCACTCACAGCTTATGCAAATGCCGATCACGCGGGGTGTCAGGAAACTAGACGTAGTACACCGGGAAGCGCTAAGTTCTTAGGAGACAAACTTGTTAGCTGGTCGTCAAAGAAACAAAAGAGCGTTGCCATATCGAGTATAGAGGCTGAATATATTGCCTTGTTTGGATGTTGCTCATAAATCCTATGGATGCGCTCACAACTAATAGACTATGGTTTTAAATTCAATAAGATTCCTCTGTACTGCAATAACAAGAGTGTGATTGCTTTATGCTACAACAATGTACAACATTCAAGAGCTAAGCACATCGATATTCGCTACCATTTCATAAAGGAGCAAGTGGAGAATGGAATTGTGGAGCTATACTTTGTCCGGACTGAATACCAACTGGCTGACATCTTTACTAAACCGTTGCCTCGAGAGAGATTTAACTTCTTGATCGATAAGCTTGGTATGAGAAGCATGTCTTCAGAAATGTTGAAATGTACGGCAGAGGAAACGGACGAGTGATGATGGTAACTCGTATCCTGTATATATGTACATATGAAAACATAAAAATCCAAAAAGATTTTCCTTTTATAAATTTTTTACAAAAACAAAAGAAAAAATTAAAAAATCAGAAAAATATAAAAATATGTATCTCTGGCATGTCTTCTAAAAATCAATAACATTTACGGCCTTAGAAATGTCATTCAATAATGATACGAGGCTGTAAATGAAGTTCGAGCAGAAGTTTTAAAAGCTTTCAAAACATGCCAAAATGGCTTGCTATTATTTACGATAGTAACCCGATCATCATCTTCAAGGCAAGTATGTCGTCAAAAAGACAACTTGACCTCTCAACGGGAATTTATTCTCAGGCATGGTCTACTTTATGACCATGCAAAGGCTTGTGATTACTTTGCATCATAACCCGTGCTTCTTATAATCCACAAGTGTACGTGTCAGTGCGCTTATGTGTCAAAATAAGAGAAATCTTATTTTCGTGGGTGTTGATTTTCAAAACATACAATAATCATCTTTCAGATTCAACATATCATCATTTTTCTAAGACAATTTTGAACCATCAAATAACGACTATAACTCTTTCAATAGAAAACGAGTTATTATTTGAGGGGGAGAAACTGTCAAAATCATCTTCTTCAGAATTAATAAGGTGTTAAGCTGAAAAGGTTTTAATTGTGTCAGGTGAATAATTAAAGGGGAGTTGATAAATGTCAACTCAATCGGGCTTTATTTGCTATATGTTTAATCTTGTTGGGGTAGTAATGCAAAATGTGAGACTTTTTTCTTGTTGACTAAACCTTAGGGGCTAGTTTTGCAATTTAGGAAACTTAGTTTGCCTTAGGTAAAGTTTAAAAGAAAATTAGAAACTCCATTAAACCTCAGGGGGCATTTATTCCAAAACCCAAAAGTTTTAAACATAAACACCCCCTTCCCGTCACTTCCCTCTCGTCACATTATCAAAAACTCTTAAACCTTCATTGATAATCTTCAAGACCCTCAAGAATTTGTTCAACCTCATTCTAAACTAAAGGTACAAGTGTTTGAAGGTTATTATACCCTTGTAATCAAACCAAACCATGGATTTTTACTCGAAAAACCTAAAATCGACCTAATCTTAATCACCACTTAAAAGTGTTTGAAAGTGAAATTGACTGAGGGGTTTTGGTCTATTAGGGGTCTAGATGTTGTACCCATAACAGTTTTTAATGGGGATAACTGATTTGTTAGTTGCGAGTGATTCTTGATGTCGAATATGGTGAAAGTGGGTAAAAGCTTGAAAATTGTCATGGGTTTGGGTTTAGGAGTAATAATGTGAGTGTTTAAGTGCATGTGAGTGGTATATAACTTATTTGTATGAACAAATCTTAAATGTTTTGGATTTTCGTGTTCATATGGGTCTAACATGTCATAAATCAATATTTTTGTGGTTAATTCACAAGCTAGTGATGTTAGAATGATTCCTAGATGCTATATGGTCATGTTTAAATGGATTTTGATGCATTAAAAGGTGTAAAATGATTGTGTAAAAATTGCATAGGCGATCAATACATAAGAAATTTTCACAAGCAATTAATACAAAGAAATAATGCAGTCGACACATTAACCTTGACATAGGCGATCTATACAAAATTACTAAGGCGATCTATACTTGAATTTTGTATAGGCGATCTATACATAGGTTTAACTTAGGCGATCTACACATAGGTTTAACTCAGGCAATTTATACATAGGTTTAACACAGGAGATATATACATGCATTTTAACACAGGTGATCTATATACGCATCCTTAACACAAGCGATCTATACCTAGGTAGTTTTCACAGGCGATCTATACTCTATCTTAAGGCAAACTATACTTGATTTTTTTAATTGAATTAATCTAGTAATCTTGGTAATTCAACCTCATAACCTAAACTAAGTATAATTTATCCTTATCTTATCATTGAGTGATTAAGTTAGGTGTATTTTTTCTTATAAATCTTAAGTGTTTGCCATGATTTCATTAGTTTGCCTATAGTGAATGTGGTATATGAGAGTGTGTATATCCTGTTTGCATGTGTATCAGTTCTTTGCATTGTGTGCTTATGTATCAATTTGTTGCCCAGTAATTGTTTGCCTATCCCCTGTTGTAAACCCTGTCTTGCATCAAAAATCTTGAATCACAATCTAGATTGTCTATCAGTGTTATATATATTTGCTTGTATATGAACTGTATGTGACAATTCTTAGCAGAATAATGTCTTCCATCACTACTCAACAAACCAAGCTTGATCTTGAGCTTGTTCCCAAGGAGAATAGATTTGATATCGGAAAATGCAATGGAAGAATCCCTCATGGATTTTCACCAAGACATTTCAAGTCACTTTGGATGCTATTGCACTCACTCCATGCTATCCTACATTTCTCATCACTACTGATGTCCCTGAAGTGTATATGCACCAATTCTGGAACTCTGTATACAAGCATGATGACTTCTACAGATTCAAAATTGAAAAGAAGAAAAGATTCAAGCTTACCTTGGAAGTCTTTAGAGATATCTTTCAGATTTGTCCAAGAGTACAAGATCAAGACTTTGATGCACTACCCACTGAAGAAGACACTATGTCTTTCTTAAGAGATCTTGGTCATACTGGGGATATCACTTCACTCAATGATGTTGTTGTCGATCAGATGCATCAACCTTGGAGAACTTTTGCTGCTCTTATTAACAGAAGCTCATCAGGAAAGACTAGCGGTCTTGACAAGTTTCATCTCTCCAGAGCATAAATCATTTGGGGTATGTACTTTCAGAAGAATGTAGATTATGTGGAGGTACTCTGGGAAGACTTCACCTATCAGATTGACAATAAAGACTTCAAAAAGCAAGAAAAGATGTACTACCCTCGATTCACAAAAGTTATCATTCACCACTTTCTCATTCAAGAAAAGACACTTTCATGAAGAAATAAGATTGGGATGCACACCTCAAAAGATGACTACTTGATTAACACCTTAAGATTTGTTTCAAGAAAAGAAGCATCTCAGATCTATGGAGCTGTTCTACCTAAATGTTTGACCAGTCCTGAGATGAAGGAATCCAAGGCTTACAAGATTTATCTTGGCCATGCTACAGGTGCTGTACCTCTAAAGATTGCTAGAAAATTCAAGAAAGCCTCTCCAACTAAGAAGGACAGTGATCTAGTCCCTGTAGATGAAGAACCTGTCCATAAAGGCAAACGAGTTAAGAGATCTGCCAAGAAATCTTCAACTACTCCACCTGAAGGTATTGTCATTAGAGAGACTCCAGTGAAGACTAAGTCTATAGGAAAGGAAAAGGTGGATGTTTCACGTGGAAAAGGTATAGATCTGTTATCTGAAGTAGCTTTGGCTGAAAAAGCTCAGTTGAAAGAAGTAAGGAAGAAGAGCTTAAGGGACTTTCACAAGACACATCCTAGTGGTTCTGGTATAGTTTCCGAAAAACCTCCAAGTGTTGAAAAGATAACTCCTACTGTCATAAGTGAAGGAACTGGTGATAAACCAGGGGTTCCGATGTGACATAAGATGACTATACTAAGAGTGAATCAGATCTTGGGGTAATGATGAAGATGACAACAATGATGAACAAGAATCAAAGGATAAAAGCAGTGAGCAGGAGAATGAAAGTGAAGAGCAAGAATCTGATGATTCAGAGCAAGAAGATGAATTTGATGATGATAATCAAGAAGAGGAGGAAGTTGATCTAGAAAATGAATCTGAAGATGATGAGATTGAAAGTGACGAAGATAAGGGAATTGATGATACTATCGACCAATTTGATGATGATGTAGACTCATGATTGGAAGAGCCCACTCAGACTGGTAAAGAGGTTGTTCAAGGTGAGGGTGCTGATGCTGAAATGATTGACGCTCAACAAAGGAATGAAAATTTAGAGACTACTCAAGAACAAGTTGTTGAAGATGCTCATGTGACAATTTCTACTGTTACGAAGAAGACTAAAGTTCCCGCTACTAGTTCTTCTAGTTCATCCGACTTGGCATCAAAATTCCTAAATTTTTCAGATATTCCTCATACTGATGCAGAAATTGTTTCTCCACTAGATGTTCATGTCCACCATGAAGTCTTGAGAACTCAGGCACCCACTCTTCTTACAATACCGGTCTCTGTTATCACTGAATCATCACCTGTATATAAAAAAATTCCTCAATCATTACAAACCTTCACTCCTCCACCTCTTGTGTCAACTCCCACACCACCACCAACAACTGAAGCTATAAATCCTCCAACTACACTTCCTGACTTCGCATCAATCTTTCGATTCAATGATAGAATAACAGCATTGGAAAAAGAAGTTGCTGAAATTAAAAAGGACCCTCTACACACTCAAGTGACATCTTTAGTTGATGAACATCTAGACACAGGGTTGGGAGAAACCAGAGAAGAATTCATGAACTTCCTTTCAGAGTCTCTCACGGCAAGAATCAAAGAGCAAGTAAAAGATCAGCTGCCTCAGATTCTACCCAAGGAAGTGTCTAACTTCGCTCCACCTGTGATCAAGAAGTTGATTAAAGAATCACGTGATGAAGTTACTCTAGCAAATGTGTCTTCTCAACCACAATCTACTTATGAGGCTGCTTCTACACTTTCTGAATTTGAGTTAAATAAGATTCTTCTCGATAAGATGGAGAAAAGTGAGTCATATCTGACGGCTCCCGAACACCGAGATTGCTATGATGGTTTAAAAAAATCTTACACTCTCAACAAAGACTTCTTCTATTCTTATGATGTATATTCATTGAAGCGTGGCCGAAAAGAAAAGGATAAAGATGAAGACCCTTCTGATGGATCAGACTGAGGGTTAAAGAAGAGGAAGACAAGCAAAGATACAGAACCAACCACATGTCAAAAAAAGAAAGATTCAACGTCTGGCTCTTCTAAAGGCACCAAGTCTCAACCAAAATCTTTTGGAAAGTCTGTTCAATCAGAGGAACCAGTGTTCGAGGTTGCAGACTCAGACATGCCACAAGATCAAGAAGGGAACATGGGTGATAATGAAGATGAACCAAGGAAAGAGACTGCCTCTAGACATGACTGGTTCAAGAAACCTACACCACCTAAAGAACCCACTGACCCTGACTGGAATATTGGCAAGACTACTCTGGAAGGACCAACTCAAAATTGGTTGATGACTCTAGCAGCTTCCACTTCTACTAATAAATCGTTGAAGGACTTTGATGAATTGATAAGCACTCAAATAAACTTCTCTAGATACATCTTGAATGGGCTGAAAATTGAGAATTTAACTCAGAAATCCCAGCTAGGAACCACAGTCATTCAGACTACTCAAAAGGCAGCACACTCTAATTATGTTGAATTAAAAATGACTATTGGAAGAATGCTATAAAGCTCATTTCAGAAAAACTTGATTGGGAAATCCTAAAGGCCGGAGACTATCATTTGATCTTTCCAAACCCCTTCCTTTGATCAAGCGTAGAAAACGTCAAAGAGTACCATTCGATATTCCTTTCTCAAACAATGAATCTCAGTATCTACAAGGAGAAATTTCGATTATGACATACATGACGTCTACTACCAAGACAAAGGCCGCTAAGTATGACCTACCAGGCATTGAAGACATGGTTCTAAACATATGGAGTCCCGTTAAAGTTGCTTATGATAGATATGCATTATGGGGTATCTCACATTGGAGACAACAACGTAAGTCCTTCTATGCATATGCAAGAGGCATGCAATCAAGAGGAGATGTATATTCTACAAAGCGCATTCTGGCAGTCACTCATGTCAAGGTAATGAGAAACATGGATACGAGTACTTGGAAGAGATTGTAGTGAGACGAGCTGATAACATACTATACATATTCAAGGAAGGTGACTTTCCACGACTTCGGATCAATGATATTGAGGATATGTTAATTCTTGTGGTTCAGAATCGACTCACAAATCTTTCAGGGGATGACGTTGCTGACTTCGCAATAGCACCAAGGATGTTCACCAGAAGTCTGGTTATTCAGAAGCGAGTCGAGGATCTTCAACTTGGAGTTGAAAGTTATCAAAAGAAGATCAACGTCACCAATCCTGATACTACAAGACTAGATCTCAGAAAAAGGCACCCGTATACTCCATACAAAAACCCTTAAGGATTCATTTATGTCGACGACTACAAGAGGAACAGGTTGATACGCTCCGACGAACCGTACAAGTTCAGTGATGACACGTTAACAAGACTTCTTTCTTCGCTCAAAGATATTACCAAGAATATCGATATGGAGTACTTGCCGAAGATAAGATGGAGCACATTGGAAAAGAAAAGAGCTCATTTCATGATCAAGGACATCAACAAGCTGCTAAAGGAAAGGAGGATGATGAGGAGTTTGGAGAAATTCGTTGGTGGTAGACTCTACGGAACTGACCTCAGACTGCTGCAAAGAACAATATGACTTCGTCTTATTATGTTCATATCTCAAAGGTCATTTCGTATATCATAAACTTGTGAATTTGTATATAAGTAGTGTAGACTTATGGTAACAATAAGGTGTGCTCGAGAATAAAATTTTTAAGAATTTCTTAGTAAATTCAAATTTTTTCATATTATTATACTCAACACAATCTTATATTCCCTCAAAACTTGAGAGGGATCATTAAAATGTTCCTTATAGTGATTATGTAACATTTTGTCCCCGAACGTTTAATCAATTGATATCCAAAATATCAAGGGATTAACATTTTAGATAAGGGGAGAAAATGTGATTGAACTAAATCTTAATTGTATTGACATGTGATCGTATAAAACGAACTTAATGCACTCTAACACTTAGCATGTACTACGATTACGGTGCACATGTTAAGGGGGAGCTTTTAGTGATGATGAAAAACTCTCAAAGTGTAAATCTTTTGATATTTATATCAACACTTTGATTGAACTTTTCAATGATTTTGTTTTTGATTATGATGGAATACCCTTAAAGACCGACCATGTACTTAAATTTATGAAGTTATAAGGTAGGTAGGCATAGGTATTCAAATCCCAAAGATCCCAACCTAAAAACCGGAGGATTCTACCCAGGATATTACTAGTTAGTGTTAGGAAGTCCATAGGTATAATACAAAAGGATAAAAAGTAAGAATAGGGAATAATTGCGACTCAGACACGAGCTAACACTGGAACAAACCCAACAAGGTGTTAGTTATGAAGTCTCGGTAAGCATTAAAGGGGCTGAAGAATGAAAAAAATGTAAGAATAAAGGGTGAAAAGAAAAAAGCCCTCCATACACTTAGGCAGAAACCGGGTCAATACATAATCTGTCGAAAATACTAAGTTGTTTTCTAACATGAAGACAGTCATGGACCTGTGACATCTATTCACAACCTCCCTATCCACTCAAAGGTCCTCTCAAACAGACTCTTGTTTCATTTCTCACGGAGATTACATGCATTTCTATCGACTTTCTCACTCCGAGTTAGTTTGATAATCGAAAAAGGTGGCATCTGCCTCCAGCCTCTGTCACTATAAAAAAGTTGCACTATTGAGTCTAGAGCCAAAAGAATCATCCAACTAAAAAGTATAAAATATATTATATTATAAAAATATTATTTATAAAAAATTCAAAATTTAATAAGTAAATTAAAATACCATAATTTAAAAAAATAGTATCCAATAAATAAATTATATAACAAAAAAGAATAAATAAACAAATTAATAATTAAAAATTATAACCACATTAAGATAAAAAAACAAGAATCATAAATATTGAAAATATTTTATACCATACAAAAACATTAATATACCAGTAAAAATATCATAAAGTAAAATAAAAAAACATACAATTCATAATCAATACAAAATAAAATATAAGTATAATCATAATATTATAGAATCCCAAAAAAATAATATATATACAATAATGTAACCAATTATTTCCATTTAATAAAATAATTTTCAATTATTGATTCAATACATAATTACCATCCAAATTAATATAAATTCCATTAAAAATAATAGATATAGAACAACACAAGTGTAATAATATTTTTATAATACTAAAATCAGAAAAATTTAAAGAAAACAATATAATAATAAAAATAAAAAATAGAATAACCATCCAAATTATATTATTAAAAAAAATTTAAAAAAAAAAAATAAATTATTAATCATTATATAAAAAATATTATAGTAAATATAATTTTTTAATATATGTAAAAAAGTAGAAATTCATCATAACAATTACAATTCAAAAAAAATAATTTAATTATAACAATTCCATAAAAAAAAATAACATAGCATAATATATTTATAACATCATATAAATTTAAAAATATCATATAATAAAAATCCATATAATCCAAAATCATATAATAAAAAAAAAAAATAATAATCAATTTCATAATATATAAAAAAAAATTTATTATAATATCCATAAAGATTTGACAATTTTAATTCAAACTTTATTATCATACAATAAAATAAATAGTATTTACATAATATTAATTAATAAATCAATTAAGAACCTAATAAATACATAACATAAGTATACCATTTATAATAAATTTCACCAATATAAAAAAAAATTATACAATCTTATAAATCTCATAGACACTTGACAAATCATTCATGCTATGTCACACAATGAGAATAACAAGCTAACATATTAAGATCCAACGCATTTACCCGTGATTTGCCAGAAATCCCGATTGATTTCAATCACAAAGAATGACATTCCTACTTGAGCAACATCAACAAGCTCAAGGTAGTGACTTGTGCGCTTCTATATGAATCAAACTTGTTACAATTGGAAAGAAACGATGGTTTAGATTCAATAAGGACATCAAACTTTTTCAAGTTCTTGAATTAAACCGATGCTAATGAATTATGAAAATGATTAACACTCTCGAGTTGTTCACAAAAACAACTTTATGCAAGTGACACGTTGATTGATTTTCAAATCAATTTTTTATTTTCATAACGGTGAGATAGAACTCCTGGTTCACATCATTTCGTATGTCATTCTTTGAGACGTTCAATAAATGAGAACATGCTGAGTACATGAATCTAATACATATGTGTAGGAAAGATTCAACACTACAGCGGAAATACACTGTCAAAAGATCCTTTCTTAAAATAATCTATCTGATCAAAGGTCGATCCCAAGATCTAAGGTTAATCCAACCACCAAGGGCGAATGACAAAGCCATATTCGTCCTCCCCACTTTATTCTACTGTTTTATTTTATGGACATTAAAGATGGTGATATGAGGTACCTGATTCCACTGAAGCACAAGATTCATAGCCACATGCTCATACCAACCAGACAAATATAAAGACATCATGAAAGCTCAAGTACATGTTTCAAGACTTCTGCTACTCTGATACCATACGTCCTTCTTGAAGCGACAAAAAAGTGTTAATTAAAAGAATTCAAGAAAGATGTATTATTCAAGCTTTCAAGATTATCAAATCAGGAAAGGTAGAAGCATGCTCCAAGAAGTCACAAGTTCACAAGATGGCAAAGTTTACAAGATGGCGAAACGTGACTATGCTTGGTTGATGATTTCAAGAAGCTCAAATATCACATTCATGTCAAGACAAAAGAACTAGCTCAAATCCAAAGTCAATGATGACTACATCAAATCACAAGTTAATGACTTAAGTTAAAGACTACAAGCTCAAGACCGAAGTGAAAGCATAGTATGCTAAGTTTAAATTTTTGTAAATTGGAGTGACCTCCCTTAGGGGGAGATTGTTAGAAATACGAAAAAGTGTCAGTTACTACCAATATAGTTAGTCGTATGTTAAGTTAGAAAGCTAACCGGGCTCAAGGCCTATGGATAAGCCCACTAGAGGCCCTTAGCAGGCCATTGTAAGGAATATATAAACCCTCTCCACACATGGAGAGGATGTTGGTTGTTCATTTGTCACATTTTCACTAAGCTAATATTATCATTTTTCTTTCTCTCTCTAAGTGTTCATCCAACCATCTTTTTCTCTCTCTAAAACTCTAAGTGAATCAATCCATACTTGTGTTAAGATATTCTACAAATTACAAGCTTTGTTTAAAATAAATTACATTAAGAAAACGACAATAAGCTAAAAGCTACACTACTCCTACACTAGATGCCTTGATCTGTGTGACTTCGCCTTCAATTTATAGTGAGGAGAGAATATTCTAGGCCTTTCAGGAGCGTCATAGAGCTTCAATCTTAGCCTTTAATTCATAACAAACCTAAATCCGTCGTTTTGAGCCCTTGGATTGATTCCACGTCCTATCGTCCAATAATATAGCTTAGGATTGCCAGCGTGGCCTGAATGGTGTCAGACGTGTCAGGGGATGCTTTCTAGAAGGAATCGTGTATGAGTAAATGGATTTAACCCTGTGTGTTTTGTTGCAGGGTAAAAAACAGGGAGGGAAATGAAAAAGATGTATAGTGAATTTGACCCCTTATAACTTGGGTTGATTGGGGGTAGATTGGGCTTTGACTTTGGATTTTGGGCTTGGACTTTGTATTTTGGACTTGTATAATTAGATGTAGGCTGTTTTATATAAATACAATGTTAATGGGCTGACTCAGCCCAATAAAATAGGTTCGGGTTGGCCCATTAAGGATGTATACGCCTTTGGCTTTGATTTCTTATACTTTTCCAATCTCGTGCTCGGGTTTTATCCGTTTTGCTTTATTTTTGTCCATTTTAGATATATCCGTTACCTGCATAATACAAATCATAAAACACACATATACAATGCATTTTTCATGTATTTTTGGTCTTTTAAGCTCATTTTAATAAGGAAAAATGATATGTGTTTAAACACATATCAATTAACTATATAACAATTATATAAATCATGAAATGATAAATATGAAAATTTTAGGGTTCTTAGAAGACCTTAAAAAGATGGATAAAGATGGTAACACAAGCAAGACCCAAGTATTAACCCTAAATTTGCTTCCACAAAACCCTAATTTAACCAAGAAAACCCTAACTTTCTTATACTTGCAAAACCCTTGTAACTAATTAACCAAGCTTCCAATACACCTTAGATATTCCTAACAATGAACCTTGAACACTTGAAATACTTGTAAAATCAAAACTATGAACTGTGTGTGTTGTGGTTTTGAAACCGTGAGCTTGCACAAGGAAAAGGGAGAGTATTTTGCTTTGAGTTCTTGAAATGTTAAGTGTATGAGAACTAGTTGCTTTATGGATGATATTTATAGCCTAAGACTTGCATGAATACCATCTAGTAAAACCAACAAATGGTTTTGAGTTGTTATAAGGGTGTGTCCAGTTTGAAGTACCTTAGGGGCATGGTTCATGGAGTTTTAAATTTGTTTAGGACATGTAGGAGTAGGGAACAAGTATGGCATGTTCTTGCCTTGTGTAAGAATGAATTGACTAGTGTTTAATCATGCTTGGTTTGGTCTCCTCTTTTACCTCATAATCTTCTGAATACAAGCACCCTAAGAACAATGTTATTTCACCTTTGCGCTTTGCGTGCCTACTATAACTATGATAAGATTTTTAACCCCATATGTACTTTGTCGCTGTTGCATATAATTTTCCCGACAGCCATGGCATGTATATGCATACACCTCACCAGCCACTATGTTACTCCCCGAAATTGTACCCGTAACCTTTTAAGTTTTATAAAACTTTGCTAAAAATGTATTGGTGGGTATTTGTTGAAGCCTAAATGGGTTTATGGTTTGCCATGCATGCAAAAGTGTAGTTTTATTGCGTTACGTAAACGTTTCACGTAACCAATAAAAATAAAAAGCGTAAAATTATAAATTATCATCCTAATAACTTTATAACACTTACTTGACGTAAACATTTATTTGTTTGATGCCCGTTTACGTTAAATGCTTATTTTTAGTTTACGCGATTTAAATAAAAAGTAAACGCGTAAAAGACTAAAAATAAATAATGGAATAATTAAAGTCGTAAAATGACCTGAGAATGTGAAATGTTACAGTCTCTTCCCGTTAGAAGAGCCTTGTCCCCAAGGCTCAAGTCGCGACACTTAACGAAGGTACGGGTTTAGTGAAGAGATGCAGATACTTATTTTAAAATTGGTCTTCACGTTCCCATGTAAACTCAGGACCCCTCCGAGAGTTCCACCGAACCTTGAAAATTGGGATACGGCTTTGCTTCAACCGCCTGACTTCTCGATCCATGATTTCTACGGGTTCCTCTACAAAATAGAGCTTATCATCAATATGAATTCCATCCAACGGAACGGCTAATAGTTCGTCGGAATAACATTTCTTCAAGTTGGATACATGAAATGTACTGTGAACCCTGCTCAACTCTTGAGGGAGCTCAAGGTTGTAAGTAACGGCTCCAACCTTAGCCAATACCTTAAAAGGTCTAACATACCTAGGGTTTAACTTCCCCCGTTTGCCAAATCGTACGACCCCTTTCCAACGTGAAACCTTAAGCATAACTTTATCCCCAACTTGAAATTCCATCGGTTACGCTTTAAGTCGGCGTAACTCTTTTGTCGATTACGAGCGGCTTGAATCCTTTGCTTGATCTGAATGACTTTCTCTGTTGTCTCTTAAACTATTTTCGGACCGGTGAGTTGAACTTCTCCAACCTCGGCCCAACAAACAGGTGAACGACACTTTCGACCGTAAAGTACCTCAAATGGTGCAGCCTTGATGCTAGTGTGATAACTATTATTATATGAAAACTTGACTAATGGAAAATGTTTAACCCAACCATTTCTAAAGTCGATCACACAAGCAGGTAGCATATCCTCGAGTGTTTAAATAGTCCTCTCGCTTTGTCCGTCAATCTCTGGATGATATGCAGTACTCATAGCCAAACTAGTACCCAAAGCCTTCTGAAGTGACCTTCAGAAATTTGATGCGAATCTACCGTCATGATCACAAATGATTGAGACGGGTATTTCATGCCTCGTGACTACCTCCTTTAGGTACATTCTCGCCAATTTCTCCATAGGATCCGTTTCCCTCATTGGTAAGAAGAGTGCAGACTTAGTAAGTCGGTCAACAATCACCCAAATGGTGTCATAACCTTGTGACGACTTAGGAAGCTTCGTGATAAAATCCATAGTGATATTATCCCACTTCCATTAAGGTATCTCGGGTTGCACCAACAAACTCGATGACCTTTGGTGTTCAGCCTTGACCTTAGCACATGTCAAACATTTGTGAACATAGGTGGCGATGTCGGCCTTCATATTGGACCGCCAATATAGCTTCTACATGTCCTGATACATTTTGTCAGAACTCGGATGGATAGAGTATTTTGACTTGTGGGACTCGTGCATAATCACGGTCCTTAAATCACCATAATATGGCAACCAACTCCTGACATTTAAGCATAGAGTTCCGTCGGCACGGGGTTCCAACTTTCCTTCGATATATTCTTCTTGATCATACCTCCTACGCCTTCGTTCTTGAAGTTCTCTGGTTTCTGTGCCTCTATTTGAGCTTCCAAATTTTTTTTTGGGAGATTCATACCAATAGTCATAACTAAGGCTCGAACCCGTAATGGCTTAATCCATTCTTTACGGCTTAAGGCATCGGCCACTACGTTTTCTTTCCCTGGGTGATAATGAATTTCACAATCGTAATCACTGAGTAACTCTAACCAACGACGTTGCCTCATGTTCAGCTCCTTTTGATCAAGAATGTGTTGTAAACTCTTGTGATATGTGAACACCGTACACTTAGTTTCGTACAAATAGTGCCTCCACGTCTATAGAGCAAACACTACTGCACCAAGTTCTAAATCGTGAGTAGTATAATTATTCCCGTGAATATTCAATTTTCATGATGCATAAGCAATCACCTTCTCATTTTGCATCAAAACAACACCCAATCCTTTATGCGACGCATCGCAATAAACAATAAAATTCTCAGCTCCTTGAGGTAGAGCTAAGATTGGTGCGCTACACAACTTATCCTTCAATGTCTGAAAATCTGCTTCTTGCTTGTCACCCCATTCAAAGGCGACTTTCTTCTGAGTAATCTTGGTCATTGGCTTGGCAACCTTCGAAAATCCTTCAATGAATCCTTGGTAATAACTGGCAAGACCTAAAAATTAACGAATCTCAGTAGTCGATGCACATTCGAAATGATCCATCCCTCTTCTTGACAAACAAGACCAGAGCTCCCCAAGGTAAGGAACTGGGTCTTATGAAGCCTTTGTAGGAAAGTTCTTGCAGTTGCTCCGACAACTCTTTCATCTCGGACGGAGCTAATCGATAAGGTGCGCATGCTACAGGTGCAGCACCACTGCACCAGGTATCAAATCAATCTGAAATTCCACTTGTCGAGTCGGAGGAAGACCCGACAAGTCTTCGAGAAATACTTCAGGAAAATCTTGAACGATTAGTACGTCCTTAAGTCGCTTCTCCTCTGACTTGTCTTTAGTCTCCTTTGTAGTAACATGTGCCAAAAAGACATGATGTAACACCCCCATATTTGGGTAGAAGCGGAATAAGGGTCCGGGGCGTGTTACTTCTCAGATCAATAACACAAGATATATATAGAATGACCAAAAAGTCGTTTTAAAACTGATACATTGGATTTAACAAATATTTGATACAAATAGCCCAAAGCTTTAACTTGTTTCTTGTTATTATTACAAAGATAATGGTTCACAACACATGAGTTTCCCAAAACATAATGCAACCATATCTTTAGCATGACATCCCAAACAAAATCACCAATGTATCCTTGGCACCTTATGCTTACTGATCTCCTAAAAAACATTGCTTTAAAACGTCAACAATAATGTTGGTGAATTCATAGGTTTGATAAATCATATATTGTAGGACCACAAGATTTCCCCCGTGATAATGCAACAGATGCAGACATCATATAAATGTAATTACGTTGCTATAAGCTCATGACACTAAAGCTCGACATAAATGAATACCATATAAATGGCCTACATTGCCCGTGATGATGTTCTAACCCGTAACATCCTATGTTCGACATGGTATACGTTCGTTTGCCCAGTGATAGCTAATCACCCGAACGGGGATGTCAATCCCAATAGATCTATTCATAACATTCGCGCTCACAATCCAGTAACTGACAGTTCATGATAATGGGCTCAACTTGGGTTATCGCAACTTAGGCAACATATAATCATAACGTAAAAGTATCCACTTGTGTCCAGTTGTAAAACCTTGCATGTTTCTCACCCCAAAAACTTATAAACGTGGGGCTATGAACTCACCTTGAGTGAGCGAATAACAAGAATATCACAGATAATGCGTCACGTAAATCGTCAGATG